>PVKE010001476.1:0-99356 GCA_004027555.1 Craseonycteris thonglongyai
AGACTGTTCTGGGCCCTCCCCCTTCTCTCTGTCTCTGTCTCTCTCTGTCAAAAACAATAAAAATAAATCTTTAAAAAGAAAATAGATGGAGTAACTATGCTCCCCAGTAGGGGAGAACTATAAAGTTCATAAAGCCTGCCAACAGAATGACAGTGGACTTGTGTTTTTCTCTAATCATTTCACCTGTATTAGCCTTATCTCCACATTGAGCATGTGAGCTTTTTCAAGGGGAAACATTACATCTATATATTTCACATGCTGATAAACCCAACATGCACTGAATGCTTACACATCTATAATAAATAGAAAGGAACCTACAAAAAACAATGATCCAAGTCCTCAGCTCTGAAGGACATCTCCAGATAGCTTTGGGAGAACCACATTATCCTGAGCAACCCCCACCTCCACTTAGCTGAATGATATAATCTAAGGTCATGGCCCTATGAGCCATTAAGAAACCTTGAAGACCATCTAGCCCAGAGCTGCACTCTCCAATAAGTCACCCCAGGCCTGACTTCTACCCACCAGATAAAGAAGAAAAACGAAACTGCATGGTTAAATTTATCCCTACAGTCATTCTTCCAAGACTTCCTATCATGGGCTGGCACAAATGCAGTCCTCTTCAGGGGCAGGACACTAGACAAAATGACCTTGAGAAGTCATTGCCAGGCTCCATTTTTCTATACCCCAGTTCAGGCTGATTTTTCTTACCCAGTCCCCAAATAGAGAATTTGAGGATATTGGTTTGCTACCTCCAATTACAACTATAAGAATGATTAGCTTTCTGTGATGTTAGGCCAGCTCCAGCATTGGGAAAGAATTCAGAAGCACCAACATTTAGAAGGGATAGGGAATACATTTTGAAAAACAAGTCCCTGAAACAAAATTAAAACCCCACTAGGCAATGCCAATGTACCCCTCAAAGACTGACATGCAAGTGGGCAAATGCCCACTCATCCAGTGTCTCAGAGTAAGAGCAAATGCTCTTAACTCCATCCCCTTTCTGCTCCACCAACCCAAAAACGCAATTTAGTAAAGAAAAATCAGACTTTCTGAGGAACAAAGCACTTAAACTAATATATTTAAACATGTAGAGGGGTGTATGTCTCAGTGAAACAAATAGAGTCCTGGAAAAATGATGCCTTTACAAACTGCATTTTATTTGGAAAGAATACCTAAAATTATCTCCTGTGCTATTTCTTCAGCCTTTGAGGGACAGAATAAAGCTAGCTCCAATTAAGGCAACTTTAATTTTCGAACAATAAAATTGAAAAGGGGTTCTTTTGCTAGCATCCTATGTTCTTCCCCATCCACATCTGTGCACCATTCAGGAGAAAAGAGAATAAAAACCGGCAACTAAGCAGAGACTACAGACACTGACAAAATTAGTACAAATGCCACATTTTGACGACGGGTCAACAGCAAAGGGTTTGTCTTCATCTTCTTTCCATCTGGCCTCCCGTGCCCCATGTCACAGTGCCTCTCTCAGGCACTCACAGCAGAACACCCTCTCTCTGGAGGTATACGACACCTAGAATGTATCTTGCTTTGGTAAACAAAGCTATGCCTATGATTCACTCGATTTCTCTTTGGCTCATATCAAAGTAAATCAGGCTGAAGTTCCAGATATCATTTCTCTTCTCCAAGAATAAGTCTTTTCCCCTCAGAAGTCCCACACATTTACTAAAATAATTTGAGACTTCATCAGAAAGTCATTATGCCTGCAAACACTGAATTATTTAAGTGATTCCTTGTATATAAATATTTCATATCAGAAATTGATTTCCAAATGAAGTGAGCATGAAGAAGGACCACACTAAGCAGTGTCCAAGTGCATCTTGTTGTTCTAGAATGCGGGTAGCATTTTAACACAACTGAACACAGAATTCCACACAAGGTCACACATGAGTATATGCACCACCTATGTATAGTATAAGTAAAATTGCTGCCTCTACCCCTCTTGTCAGATTAAAAACATACCCAGTAGAATCTTCGGAAAGCAGAGCTAAATAAAAGACTTTTAACAAATTTTTAGTTTGCTAAATTGGATGCTTTTTTTTAACAGCCATGTCCTGAAAGCACTGAATCTTAACCTTGGGTAACAACAGGTAAGACTTTAAGCACTCAAACCCTTAAAAGGCTTTTGGCCTCTAGTCCCTATTCTGCCTCAAGAGACAAAGAAAAAAAACATCCTATTTCTCAAAGTTGGGAGGTAAGAAAACAAAAAACACAGGGCTATGGTGTATCCCAAGCCTCCAAAGACACATGTTCTCTCATAGCGGCAGTCACGTTGAAAGGGATGAACAAAGAACAGAGACGCACAATAAACATCATTAGCCAGGGCTCCCAGCAGCACAGAACAAACCAACTCAAAACAGACCCCAACAAAAACTTTCCCAGCAGCCTCAGGATCCCGGGTAGCCCTGAAGTGTGGCAAAGACAGGGAAGTGGGCAGGGGGGTTGCACTGGAGCCCCTGCCCCACCCTCTCCAACAACATCGCTGCTCCATTCCTCCATCTCCTCCTTGGGTACAGAAGGGAAGCCATAAAATGACCAAGTGAAGCTGAACCAAGTAAAATTACCCCACTTTTTACACCAAGCCAGCAACACAGAATTGAGCCAATTAGCATACAGATATAACCCCCAAATGTACCGTTCAGCAAAGCACCACTTCCCTGACAGAGACTTAGAATGAACACATACAATATAACTTTCTTTTACCAGAGCAATAGCTGAGAAGACAAAAAGTTGTAAGTCCTCAAGCCTTAGCAAAAGCTAAATCTTGCCTCTCTCTTTAGTTGCTGCATTCAGCTTGATGCAGCTAAATTAACAAAATGTTCCCTTGGCATTTAAAATCTTTCTCTTTTCTTTTTTCTCCTGTAAGTAGAGTTGGGGGGTAGGGGGGTGATGCATAGTAAGTCAAAAGACACAGCAACTTCAAAACAAAATCAGTTATTTGTAAACAATCCTTGTGGGGATATTTTTTTCCCCTTTCTCTCCCCACACCCCAAGAAAAACAGCCCTGCCAGTTGTAATAGAAAGCCAAGTACAGATAAATCAATTAGCTTGCTAATTTCTCCCCTCTCATTTATTTAGCTCTGTACTGTATTTGTCGTAATTGACTACAATTATGTTAATTACTAACTCCAGTATAATTACTATATTTATTGTCATTGAGCACGCGATGTACCCACAGCAAAGCTGGCATTTGTCGGGCATCAAGAAAGCAAACTGTCGAGAGGTGATTCTCGGCAAACTGGCGGATGTGGCTTCAGCAAATGAAAGGGCAAAAGAGATTTCATGCAATGTTAGTCTGAAAGCACCGGTTCATTAAGGATATTAATTTTCTGATAACTACACATTTAAGCATGACACACTAGCACAGTATCTACAGGATTTCGCAATTATTAATGCGTGACAGTTTCAAATGCTAAGTGAATCAATTAAACAGCAGCATTCACAATTTGAGAAGAGATAACTGCTTCCTAACTACCTAGGACTACAATTTTCACATGACAAAAAAGAGCCATTGAGGAGCCTTCAAAACCTGACAGGTCAAGAAAGAAGTTTGAAACAAAAGCACCTTACAACCATCATCTCTCCTCTTTACTTGTCAGATCAACTTTGCTAGTGTCTCCCCAGAAACGGCATCACATGCCAGCTGCCACAAGGTGATTTTTCATGTCTTGTCAAAGAAATCTTTTATTCTATTTGCTCTGCATTAACATGTTACATTTATTGATCAAGGGCCTGTTCAGCAGCCACAGCAGGGCACTGAGCTCTCCATGCCTACAGGGCTTTGATGTCCCGGTGACATTCCAGCCCGAATAATGCACATACTAAATGGATTTAATGCAGAAATGTGTTTGGGCCTGACAGTTACATTAATAACAGCCCCTCACACTGATAAATATGCAATCGCTACTATTAAGAGTTACCCAATTATGGGGAAAATATTTCTCTACCTTAAAAATAAATCCATCAAGGAAAAAAAAAGTTGTAACAATGGTGCATTTTCTTCAAATACTTCTCCAGCTGCAGAAAACTCACCCATGTGGGGGTGACTGCCCCCTTCTTCTGCCTTCCCTTCCAATTGTTTTTAATAAGTTTTGCTTTATCTCAAGAAGGGTTTGGGGTGTTTTCTTTTAACCTCTTTTGTTGGTCTTCCCTGCTCTACCCGTCTCTTATTTCTTCAGAACCAGAGAAAAAGCAGACACCCAGGAGACTGAAAAATAGGGTTCTGTATAGACTCAGAAAGGAAGGCAGGGGAGGTGGGGCAAAGGTGGGGGGCGCACAGCTGATCTCCATAGCGATGGGTCTGGAGGAGGTGCCTTTTTTTTTTAACATAAACTCTAAACGAAACGTGACCATGTGTGTCTGCCTCTCTCCCTCATTTAAAACCCTAAATGACCTTGTGCTGTGGCAGTGATGGGGTGGGGGTGCAAAGGGGAAAAGAAAGCAGCTGGGACAGAAGAGACCTTTTATTTTAAAAAAGTCACAGCCAGGGAGAATTCGTAGTTATTATATCCCTGCAATTAAACACAGACACCAGCAAAAAGCATAATCGCTCCCCTTTCATCATAAAGGAGCACGAACAGCTGAAATCGCCAACTCTGCCGTCCCTGAGGAGACGAGAGGCTTTTCAGATGGTGGGTGGGTGTGTGCGAACGAGTACACATGCAAGGACACACACACAGATGGACACACACCCCACCTCTTTTCCCTCCAGACTCAAAACTCAGGCATTCAGTAATCTGTCCCAGGGTTCCCGGTCCCAAAGCTGGGACAGGGAGCAGTCTGGCCACAGTCCTGCTGAGCCATTTTTACCCATGACAGCGACCTTCATCTGAGCCATGCCTCACAGCCCAAGGGGAGACAGAAGGCAATGAGTTCATGGGGAACAGCCCCCCAGCCCAGATCTCACCAGGTCCAAATTTTCCAAATCAGGAGAGAGGAGGAAATGCAAGAGAACACCAAGGCCGCCAACTCGGAGTTGCAGGATCCACTGTGACGCTGCTATGGTGACTTCCACAGTCTGCTCATGAATTAAAACCAACTAACGCCCTCAAAGAAATATAGGCTTGGACATGGCCACCTTGTCACACAAAGCAAGCCATGACTTCCCCCCGGAGAAGCAATTGAAAGTAAAAGTGAAGTCAGCCCGCCAGGGCCATTTAATCCCATTTAACCTGAAGGGTAGTCTGGGCAAAAGTCTTTCCATTTGGGCCTCAGTTTCTTCATCTGTAAAATATGGGTGGTAATAGTCCCATTATCAAAATGCTGTTGGAAGGACTAAATGAAATAACACACATTACGTGTGTCTATTAATAATTTGTTTGGCAATTTGCCCCTGGCCTCCATTGGAGAACAGAGCCGGTCACCTTCAGGTATCCATTTGCAAGGCTGCTTTACTGTGAAGCTCATCAAAAGTACTCTCTGAACTGTCAGTTTCCTCAGCAGAGTGCAGTTGGCATGGGGGAGGCACAATTCTTTTTTGTCCAAGGTTGTCCTATGCCCTACGAGACATTTAGCATCCCTGACCTCACCCACTAAATGCTAGTAGAGGCCCTGCTCCCCGTCACTGCAACAGAACTTCAAGGTTGAGAACTTGGAGGGCCAGTGAATAGGAAGTCTGGAACAGGTAAGCTCACCAGTCTCCCCTTCTGGCCCCCTAAATCACCAGAGCTTCCAACAGCCGGCCTGGTAACATGGAAGGCAGCCTCACCGGCATGCGCAATGATGTCAGCAGGACAGACGGGGCCAAGGGAGAAGGACTGAGGCCCAAGATCCTTGAGGAGTAAGATGGGTGAAAACAGAAATATAAGGCATTACTAAAAAGTCTAGGTATTTCTTACCCTAGTGACAAACACTGTAGGAAATATAGAAACAATGTTTATGGAAGTACTTCTAAATCACACTGCAAGCCATAAGGGTTGTCATCTATGAGAAAGCTGAGCTTCACAATGGGGCCTTCAACAACTCCCCCTAATCACCCACCACTTCCCCAACTCAGTCTTACCCAGTGGTTCAATGCCATCCATTTTCTGTCCAAAAGGTAGAAATCCAGGAAAGCAAGACACTTGTGGAAGAGGAGGGAATGCCACATAAACCTCGCTCCCAGTGGCTGATACCTGCTCCCTCAGTGATCTTCCCTCCCTTCTTCGAACTGTTTTTGTTGGGTCCACATTCACAGAGGTCACTCCAAAAAGTGTTGGAAGCACAAGAAATCAGTCTTGCTGCTGAGATATTAACTATTACCTTCCAATTCATTTTACACATTATCTCTTCACTGTGTGTTCTGTGTTAGTACCTAGAATTGACAGTGATATTCTTGGAACAAAAAAAAAAAATGCTTTTCACAGCATTGCCCAGCTTAGAGAACATGGTTTCTGACATACGAGTGCATAGCCCCTCCCTTCCTTGGAATTTATCTATGCCTTAGAACTATTGCAAAAATTCACTAACAGTTCGTCCTTTCAAAGCCTATCTTTTCTACCACTGTCTCTTCCTCTCAAAGCTCACTGACATGAATTCTTGTTGCCACCCCCACTCCAAATCAACATGCTCTCCAGGTAAGACCACCACATTTTAGTTCTGAAAACAAGACTCCTGGACTGCAAAGAAATGGCTTGATGAAGACCCAGTGCCAACAAAGCATGCCCTTTGAGATGTTCTGAGAGCCTGAATAGGGAATTTTCTCTCTCACCCATTCCCACCATAATATGAGCAAAGGTATACCCCTAGAGGGATGAAAAATACCCATGAAATGAGTAGGTTATAACCTATGGAATGTCAGAGACAGCTGGGAACTAAGATATTTATATTGGTTAGTACGGGCTAGATCATGCTACATTAACAAATACTTTAAAGTCTCACACCTCAGATTTCTTTCTCATTTACAATCTATGTCCAATGCAGATCAGCAAGAGGTTCAGCTCATGAGTATGGCCAGATCCCAAGACTGATGATCAAAACAGGTAGAAGAGAAAGTGGCAAATTACGCATTGGCTCTGAAAGTTTCTGCCCACTGGTCATACCAAAGGTTGCAGAGACGTGCAAACACACCATGTGCTGAAGAAGAAATTCTGAACCCCAATATGACCCAGAGAAATGGCCCCTGAGGAGATCAAGCCGGGGCTTTCAGCCTCACTAGCACCATGTTTACACTCTAACCATAGCTATGTTTACTGAAGAACTACTGCCTGTACCAGGCAATTTGTTAGACACTTCACACAGTTACACACCTAACATTTCTCCAACTAGCTCAAGGCCAGTTAAGCAACTGGTAAGTGACAGAAGCAGTATTTCAAGCCCAGGCGGTTTAACCACAAAGCCTTGGATCCTTTGAATTCTACTGTCCATTTTCCCAACTGAGCAGCAACTTAACAGGCCCAGTTTTGTCTAGTAGCTCATAGTAAACTCTGAAATGTTGGTGTGTCTGTCCTAGAAGCTTTGACAGTGTGCCACGTGTCTGGTCCCTGTCTGGGGGAGAGGACAAAGCCACCATCTCTTTACTGGAGCTGCCCAGACTCCCCACCCCTCACATTCCTCCTAGCCAAAGCCAAGGAAACTACAAGCAAGCTCCCAACTAAGTCATTTTCTCCTAAGCAATCCCCCCGGCTCAGTGCCTTTATCAGAGTGATGCTAAGTAAGATGCAACTGCAAATAATTTAATTTTTAAAACATAAGCTTCCTGTTACCATAGATCAATTAAGCCCTCTTTATTTTACTGCCAGATTGACACGGCATATTTATCACTCTGCCTTCAGCATTCAACAAACTCGGCAGGCAATCCACTCAAAGCATCCAGGGCCCTTGAGGGAGCAGAACGGGCCCTTTCCCGGTCAGGGGAGAAGGAACACTAAAGCTGCAACAACTCATTAACAAGCCCTCTGCCTTGCACAGATCGAGGAACCAACACTGATTAAAGCATAGGATCTCCTTATTGAACAGCAAACAAAATAAAATAGGAAAACCTCAAAAATAAACTTAAGAGCTTAGGACAATGGATATTCAAATATTCTTGGTAGCAGAAATTGGTATAACTTCTCTTGGGGGCAATCTGACCTCTGTATCAAAGCCCTCTGACAATTCTGTGTCTAGAATAATGTCCCAAAAAATTCATCAGAGACATAATTAGTATTAACAAGGAGATTTATATTAATAGAGATATTTATAACAGTAAATATAATAGAGATATTTATAATAGTAAAAATTTGGAAACAACCAAAATATCCAACACTAAGAAATAAGAAATGATTAAAACTGTAAAGCAGTGTTTATTGAGATGGGAAAATACTTCTAACACAACATAAGAGCGTCATTTCTTTAATATTTGGCATTATAAAAGACAAAGACAAAACATTAACAATGGTGATTTCTGAGTTGTAAGATTATCAGTGATTTGAGAAAAAGGGTTTTCTTCATAACTTCCCAAGTTTTCCATGATTTCTATATTGACTAGTTATAAGAAAAATTTGTCTTCAAAAAAATAAAATCCACAGTATAATTTCATACAGATGTAGACATCAGACTCATGATCATTAATGTATTCAAGTTCAAAGGGCAACACTACTCCCGTCAGCTGGTACCTAATTAGCTCCCTGAACCTTCTACCCCATTCCAGGGTGGATGGCAGACCCTACCCTTAGGACTCATGTCCAGGAAGAATGAGACCTGGGCTGAAAGTGCAGAGGAAAGGAATATTTGAGTCTTTTAAAGGAGCAAAAATTTTATTTGGACCTGCTGTCTTGCTTCCCTTTCCAACTCCCAAGCTGACAGGGTCCACATTAGTTCCAGGGACTGTCATTCCCTAGACAGAGTCACACAAAAAACACAGCCTGGGTGACGCTGGGAGAGCTCAGCAGGCTGAGCACTTGCCTTGCAACTGCAAAGTCCAACTGCAACGTCCAGAGATCAAATCCCAGCCCATGCAAACCCATATGCTGAACCGCAGCATAACTGGTAACCCGCCAGGCTGGCAGCGAAGGTTCCCATCGCCCATGCAGGAAGCCCAGGTTCAGTTCCCAGCCCATGTGGCCCCACAGACAGCTGTGTGGAATGAAACCATGTCACATCTAATGATGTTCAACTATGGAGACTGCTCTGGGCCTTCCCCCTTCTCTCTTTATCTCTCTCTCTCCCCCCACCCTCCTTCCCTCCCTCCCTCCCTCCCAATAAAATAAATCTAAAAAGAAAAAGCCCACAGCCTGAATTTCCACAATTTTCTGCTTAGAGAGGTAAGCAGTTTAGTATTGGAAAACCCAACAGAAGGAGAAGACTCATAATAGCTAATGCAGACAGAAGACTGAAGTATAATGGAAAGAAAATATATATACAACTTAAAACGTTCAGAGCTTATTAATCCATAACCACTCTGCCCTCCAGCACAAACAGGTAGCTCAACAGAACCATCATGTTCATGAATGAGATTAATAATGATGATAGTATATGGCTATGAATTAATGCTAAAACAGACAATAGAGAAGTACGTCCCTAATGTGAATAGTTAAATGAAGCCTGGTGCCTCCCTTTTAACATCTTGGCAAGAAATACAAATCTGGCCACATAAGAAATTCTTGCTAGTATATGCACAGAATTATCTGTGGAAGACTATTAAGTAACAATAGTTAGCAGTGCAGAGGAGAACTGGGAGGCTACAGGACATATGTGCTAAGGAGACTTTTCCACTATTGCATAGCTGTTCCTTCTAAAGGCTGTGCCATGTACATGCGTTAACTGTTCAAAAAAATGAATAAACGCAACTCCTTACCTTAAAACAAATTGTGGCCTAAAATCCAAATGGACTGCAGCTGATTTTACAATCTACAGGAGCAGCAAAATATGTATTGACGGGGTCTTGCTCTGTTGAAGGCAATACCCTGACGTGATTCTTTGGGTAGGAAACTGAGCCTACAGAGATGCTCTAAAAAATGAGGGGTGGCTGGGGTACACATTTTTCTATGCAGAACTAAGTAAGAATTTTGTGTTGCTGGGTGTAGCTCCAGGAAGAGGGTGAGTGACATGGAAAGGAAACAAATGGAGCTTAGGACAGTGGCACCTGTCACATGCGGGAAGCCTAATCTCCCGAGAGGCCCAGCCAGGGGGAATTCTCTACAGCAAAGGAGTAGCCAAAAGCTTTCCCGAACCACGCCGTCCCAAACTCATCTCCTGCTGTGTGCTCCAATCACCACCCAGCCTTCCCCAGTACACCTCCAACTGTCAGAAGTCTATACTTCACCGTAATAGTGGGCTGGGGCTGTCCTGAGTGAGACCAGACAGGCTGCCAAGAGGGAGACAGGCAGACAGCAAGGAGACGGTTAGAACAGGGAGTTATGCTGAAGCTGGGTGCAGGACAAACTGACCAGAAGACATGCTGCCCCCAAATCCCATGGACACAGTAAGGGGGACTAGGGAGAAACTTTAGACAAAATGTGCAATAGGAATTCACAATGTGTGACTATCATGATTCCTATCATCTGTTACATACCCACTTACTTCGAAGGTGAGTTTATGGTCTTCATCCTCTTCTCCCTAATTCTATCCCCTCCTCCATTTTTTTTAAGAAGAATCCAAAACATCATTAATTTTGATCCAACTGAAGGCAAAGAGACCAGTGCCTGCATAAGCTCACATCTTCCTCTGACAGCCAAGAAAAACAGTGCAGCCTCCCCTCACGGCCCTTTTAGGTAAATACGAGAAAGACCATCAAAGATGATCCAATCCCAAACATACATGAAGTTGGGATTGCTTTTCTCCATTCTGGTCTGTAACTCCCTTCCAGCTTAACCAAGTCCTATTATAAATCCTTCCTGAACCTGAGAGCTCGCCCCTCCATTGCTCATCCCAGGCAGAGCCCACTGTGCAGGTCACACACTGACCACAACACTGACACACCAGGTTCCTGACAACACTTGCCAGCTCCTCAAACTCAACACTATGGCTATTTCCCTCCTCTAAAAAAAAGAAAAATAAAAATTATAAAAATAGGGAAAGCTGGGGTGGCGCAGCAGGTTAAGCGCTCGCTTTGAAGCCCCGGGCACCGAGGATCGAATCCCGGCCCCGGCCCATGCAGACCCACATGCTGAACTGGGGTGTGCCCCCAGTTCAGTTCTTGCCGGGACCTATGTGGGAGGCTCCCGGCCTGGTTCCTGCCCTGCACAGCCCTGTGCCCGCCTGTGGAGTGAAACTATATGGAAAACTAATGTCAACCATGGAGACTGCTCTGGGCCCTCCCCCTTCTCTCTGTCTCTCCCTGTCTCTGTTTCTCTCTGTCAAACATCAATAAATCTTAAAAAAAAATAATAATAAAGAACTCCTCTCTCTCTGAATCTGCTTTACTGGCTTTCCTCTCACTACATTTTCCTGCCTCCAGGACCCGTCATTTCCTCTGATAAATCTTTAAAGATCCAGCCCCTCAAAGCCAAGAGCCCCTTCTCACCACTAACTCTACATACCACACACACCCCCTCCCAGGGTCCAGCCCCTTCTCTGTGGAAGGCAGGCAGGGCCCCTGAGTGTGACAAAGACAGCGCTGTTTCCTCAGACGGAGAGCCCAGTCCCATGACCTATAACCACTGAGACTCCATCTGGGGCCCAGCCTCCTCAAACCCACATCCGGGCTCCCACCACCAAGGCAGCCCCAGCCTGAACCCCTGGAGGCCAGTCAGAGGAAGAACTCCTTCCAATGCCCAGGCAAAGGAAGCCTTTCCCCGAGTCCACGCTGGGGAGCCACTTAAGGGGCACATGCGTCTAAGGCATGGTCCAGCCGGGGCTGTGTACTCTGCCCTCCCCTTGGGCACTGGGATCAAACCCCATCCTTCATTTCTTTAGAGCCAGCATGTGTTTGTTTGGCATCCTCTCAACACTATGTATTACTCTGCAACTTCTCAGTTTCTACATCTCCCCAGAAGCGTACAAACCCTTTGGGAGTGAGGAAGAGAACACACACAGTAACCACTCTCTTTGTACATAACCCTCAGACAGCCATTCTCTGGAGACAATGCATCTCAAAGTGTCCACGTGCCACTTGAGCACCAGCCCAAGAAGCTCTGCTGGCTTAACTTAGGGTCCCCTCTACCCACAGATACCTTGATGCCCTGTGTTGCCCATCTTCTCTAAAATTGTTAATTCCCAAGTGTCCTCACTCAGAAGCTGGGAGAGAAAGAGACTCCCAGGTGTGCAAGCAGGCAAGTGCCTGAGCTGGGGTGGGCCTGGGCTCCTCGTCTCTTGGCTGTTTCTGTTCAGAGGACAGCACAGCTCTCCAGAGGGCACTTAGAGGGAAAGCTCTGCGTGCGACCAGCTTGTTAAGAGGAAAAACCACCACCCTGACCCCTGCTCTTAGATCCCACTGACACCTGCTTTCCAACTTCCCTTCCCCAAGCCCCCAAACCAGTCAGAAGAAATAAAATAACGGTCTATTATCCACCATCGATATAATATAGAAGATCACACTTACCTTTTGGCAAGATTGGAACAGTTGGAGTTTCCTGCCCACCCACCCTATGCCAACCGTGTTTGAATTACTTTGAAATACCATCTGGAAGAAATCATCACCACAAATATTTAAGGTTCCAATTCATAAAAAGGCAAAGAAAGAAAATACACACACACATCCTACCTGTGATTTGGCAAATCTTTGGGAAATGGAGTTATCCGGAGAAGTATTCCTAAATGCCCCCAAAACACTTTGCTGATTCCATCTCATTTCTTCCCCAAGAGTATCTAACTTGTCTGCATGAGTATCAATGAGATAAAGGAAAGAACAAAGGGAAACTCTGAGGAACTTATGTGAGATGGGTGATGCTCACCGGTTCTCCAGTGCCGGGATGAGGCTAGCCAAAGAATCATTCTAAGCAGAGTCAAACCTTTGGGGTGCAAGTCCCCAGCACTCTATGTGGAGCTGGAATATGGGACTTCTACCTTCAGGCCATTACCGTGGGGACTGAGCCTCCTAGGCCTGGTCTGCATCTTGCGAAGGTTACATACCTCAGAAGGTTAAAGCTCAGATCCAGCCTCTTTGCGAAATGTCCACAGTCCCTGCCGAGGTGTTCTGGAATTTCTCGGCAGTCCTGGCCTATGTAGGACACCTGGAAATTAAATAGAACAGAAACAATGTGGCAAACGGAAATCACCCAGCTGCTCACGACCCTGAGTCGTTGATCCGATGATTGCTTCCGCAACTTTAACCACACACTCCTCACACAAAAAGGCCACATTCGTAGCTGTTTTTCTGATCAAATCAACTTTGGGGGCTTTGGGGATTCTGCCAACAAACAGCTCTCCATTCCTGGTGCACTTAGCATGATGGAGACTAATCCCGGCACAATAGAAACTGGACTAAAATTGGCCGGATCCGTGTGTCCAAAAAAAGGAAAGAAAAAGCCAACATCAGAGTATGGTGATATAATAGCAGCAATCAGCCTCTCGCTCAGGGGCCTTTCCAACAGCTGCCCCTCTGGCTCTCTTTCTGCTCTGCACCCCTCTCCCTAATACCCTGTTATGCACATTACCTCATAAAAGGCACAGCAGATGCACTTCCCAGCATTCAACCTGCAGGGTGCTGAACAAACCTTTGGACAAGAAAACATCCCCAGACTGCCAACCCCGTCCTATTACCACTGTGTATTAAATGTCCGCCAGACTCCGAACAAAACTGATTCAAAGGTGACAGGGCAACGACGAGTGACCAGAGCTTCCACGTCTCCCTCCTCCAGGAAGCCATTAGCAATCGGCACCACTCTGCTGGCAGAGCTGCTCCCTTAGCCATTCTTTCACTTGTATTATTATTAGCCTAAGGTGTGTCCAAGTAGTAAGAGGTGGAGCTGAAATTTGCTCCCAAAACTCCTGACTGACAAGAACAGAGGGCTTTCTCGCTGCTCCGACCACTCCGTTTTTGAAGCCCATTCTTACAGACAGCACCTGTGGGCCGCATTGGCAATTCATTCCAAAACTCAGAGAACTTGGGGGACAGAGTTGGTCAGTGTCACAGCACATGACACTTCCCCGAAGGACCCTACCCTGAACTGCCAGAAAGAAAGTCAGGCTCCAGCCTGGATCCTTTCCCCCAACAAGCCCACCCTCTTCGATGCATACAGACATAGATGTCCTGGAATGAGTGAGAGATTCCCCAACGGGCTGTGATTACTAGTGGAGAATAAGAATGCAGTAGCTATCTCAGATATTAGGTTGAACCATATGCATCACTAATAATCAGTTCAGAACTACAAAAACAGCAAGCGCTTTCATATGGCTCACCCTAGTACAAATCGCACTTCATCCTAGCACCCTCAATGTTTCAAGTCATCGCTCCAATCTTCTACTACCCAATGGGGGCAAACTGTTCACAATACAACACCCTGTATTCACTGTCCTTCAGTAACTTCATTCCTGGTGGAGAAAAAGTGGGGAGACAAGACAGAAAAATTGCTGACTCCAATAAAATAACTTTGACTTGGGAAGACACCAGCTAAAAAATAAAGGGCTCTCATTTCAATCTAGGATGCTCCCCCTCTTTTACATGGGACTCCTCTTTCTTCAGAACTCTTTATGCAACAAATGAAGGTCAATCCAAGCCAAAATGGAAATCATACACCAAGGAGAGACTGTAGGTATAAAGCTCAACCTAGGGACTTCAATGTCCCTCAGGATGTCCAATCGATCAGCAACTCCTGTATTGTAAGTTCTTGCCCCCAGCTCATGGTGCTCACCACAAAACCCACCCCTTTCACCCTGGCATGCACCACCATCTTGTACACATCATCGTCATGCAAGACCTGCATGATACATATGACAGCGAAGCTGAGCTTTAGATATGGAAACAGAGCTCTTTTCTCAGACTGGCCAAGAACTAAATCTAGGAAGCACCTAGTTTGTCAAAAGCCTCGAGTTTTATACAGAGAAACTAAGACTCCAGAGGCCTGCCCAGGGGCATGTAGCTTCTTAGTGATAGAGCCCAGACCATGTCCTGAACCAAGAATAAGGACTTCCAGTTGGGGACTGTGGAGTTCTTATGAATCCACATGCAGATTTTCTTGATCAGCTAAGGCCAGTGGCACAGCTACCACGTTTTCGTTTCATATTGAATCTTCCTAACTGAAAGGTTGAGGACTGCCTCATGACACCGAGTTGAAGGTCCCAGCAGTGTCAGACACTGCGGGCAGAGGGATATTTGCTTCCCTTTTTCTTCTGTAGGGTTCCCCTTTAGGGGAAACGGCAGCAGTAAGGAGAACTATCACTACGAAGCATTCGGCTCATTCACAACTTGTCTGACAAGACTTTCATCGGCTTGTTTTATTACATGGTCTTAACATCCCAAGAAACATCATGACATCCCAAGAAAACAAAACAAAGCTCAATTTATTCCCCTTCGACAGAGACAAAAATCAAGTCTTCAAAATTTCATAGAAAAACCAACTCGATAAGCCATCTGCATACTTGGATCACCCTGGTGGCAAACCGGAAGAGACATGAATTAAACCAATCACCCTGAAGGGTTCAAATGGGCTGAAACAGGCTTAGCGGCAGCAAGCAGCCATTGCCAGTCCTGCAACCAACACTCGTGAGAGAGACGTGTTTAAGAAATGCTCCTGAGCATAAGACATAACCTCCCAGGATGCCAGGAAGCTTCCTGGAGCACATGACTACCTCATGTAAGATTTAAGGCCAGAAGAGGCAGAGCAAAAATAGTTAGCTTCTTCAGCAACCAAGAGAAGAGATGCAGAGATTAATCTTAAATGGCACAAAAGATCACATCTAAAATAAAGAGTTGCTACATTTAGTCAGTTATCTTGATTTAGACTGAACTGAGAAACCAAGTTTTCTACTTTTTTTTTTTAAAGATTTATTTTATTGTTTTTGACAGAGAGACAGAGA
The DNA here is from genome assembly GCA_004027555.1 of Craseonycteris thonglongyai. NCBI lineage: Eukaryota > Metazoa > Chordata > Mammalia > Chiroptera > Craseonycteridae > Craseonycteris > Craseonycteris thonglongyai. The sequence goes on from PVKE010001476.1 coordinate 15,874, forward strand.
GAAGGGGAAGGACCCAGAGCAGTCTCTATAGTTGTACATCATCAGTTTTTGACATGGTTTCGTTCCACACAGGTGGGTGAGGGCCATGCAGGGTGGGAACTCCTGCCTGGGAGGCATGCCTTCTCAAGCCAGGGGCTAAACCGAGAGGCAAGAACTGAATTGGGGGTCTCCTGAGTGGGAGCACACTCCAGTTCAGCATATGGGTCCACATGGGCCAGGGCCGGGATTCGATCCTCAGTCTCCCTGGCTGCAAAGTGAGCATTTAACCCGCTGAGCCATCCCAGCTTCCCCATGTTTTCTACTTTTAATTTGCCAGCCATGACTTCCAGGTGTGGAATGATAGCAGCAAGTAACACCATAATGAGGGGAGTCAGAGCACAGCAAGTGAAAGACCCCTACAAAGAGGACACCAGAGAGGAAAAGAATGTCTTGGTGGGATCCCCACACATACTGACATCCAGCCCCTCTAAGGGGTTGCAGAAAATGACCAAACTGCAGAACACTGAGGCTTTCTCTTTGCAGTTGGGACAGTGTAGCTTCCAGAACATACTTGAGGATGGTATATTTGGCAATAGTAAGACAGATTATTGTATAATGCCTGCCCCCAGCCAAGGGTGAGAGGTTTTTTTTTTTTAGTTGTTTTGAGATGTGAAGAGGGAGGGTCAGAGGAGTCTCCATAGTTGTACATCACTAGTTGTAACATGATCTCATTTCACACAGGTGGATGTAGGGCCATGCGGGGCAGGAACCAAATCGGGGGCCTCCCACATGGGAGGGGAGAACCTTCACCCCTAAGCCTTTCTGGCAGTTACCAGTTGCAACACAGTTCAGCTTATGGGTTCACACGGGGCCAGGAATCAAACTCCAGACCTTGTGATTGCGAAGCAAGCACTCAACTGCTGAGCTATCCCAGCATCCCCAAGGGTGAGGGATTCTTGATTTTATTTTTTATTTTTTTGTGGGGGCGGGAATTCTTGATTTTAAATTTGCAATATTGGAGACTCTGTCAGTAGAAATAGCCCTAGGAACCAGTTCAAGTCCCTGTGCTGTTACTTTACTACCTATATTATCTTGAATGGGTCACAATCTTGTAGAGTCTTTTTCCTCCTCTGTAATCAAACGCTAACCACCTCCAAAGGTGTTATAAAGTAACAACAAATACTGAATGCCTATCACCTGTCTGTTATCTATTTAATCCTCAAACAGCCTCATGACTCATCTATTAGCTTCATTTTACTTATATTACAGGAATGAGATAGCTTTAAAGCACATGGCACTGTCCTCATAACCTAGTGGAAACTTGTTAAATAGTTATTGAATCAGACCAATATCACTGTGGGAGGAATTTGTTATTGTGATATCTTTTGGACACAAAATGTCAGTGCCCAAATTCCAAGTTTGCATTTGTGTCTGCAATTGTATTGATACCACTACTTTAATTGTCATAAACTAGTGGGAAAAGATTGAGAACTTTATGCTGAATATAAATGATGCATTTAACCCAAGAGAAGGCCAAATGAAGTCAGATCCATGTTGAATGAAAAAGATTTCAGAGAGAAGTAGAGGGAGAACTACAACATTAGCAAGCACTTGGTGTTATAGGCCTGTGGAACTCCTAAAAAACCAGGGCCATGGCAGTCTGTCCACTGTGAGGTCGAAAGCAGAGACCTAGTTTTAGCAAAACATCCATCTCATTAAATTATTTTAACTTTATAGGTGCCATGGGGATATTTTCTCTATATTTAAACCATCCCTTTATTGGGAGGTTTTAGGTCTCTAAATATGAGTTTAGAAACTTATCTCTGGTTTTGTTTGTATAGTTATGCAATGTTGTAATAAAAACAGTATTAACACCGTGGGCTCATGGGAACACCCCACCCCACCCCCCCAAAGAAGGATCTACTAAAGTCTGGGAAGTACCAAGTGACACATTCAAGGTGCTACCTCTTATAATCGACATCATTAGAAACTACAAGGGGCAGAATGCTTAGAAGACTCTAACTCCAGGGCTACTGCTCAGGGTTTAGGGTCTGTAGGAGATTTTAGGACATGGGGCACTAACACCCCAGAGACATTTTCCCAGCCTGCCTTCTCAGCTCCTCCCCCTGACAGCTGGTTAAAACAGTCCCCAGGGGTGCAAATATGCCTCCCTCACAGGTGATTGCCCTTGGGCTGTGGGGTGGGCTAAAAGCAGGGGCTGTGGGGAAAAATCCAGTTTGGGAAATGGGGAGGAGAGAAAAGGAGGCACAGGAAAGTTCTCAGCCCCAAGTCAAGTCCTCCACGAGGCTGGAAGCAGCTACGCCCAGAGAATGCTGGGTCTGAAGAGCAGAGCCCTGGGATCTGAGGGACAGGGGAGCCTTCTTGGACAAGAGGCCTCTGCTCCCACCTCTCCCTCTAGGCAAGCAGCCAGCCATGTTAAATCCCAGAAGCCCCTTTTCCCTCCAGCCAAATAAGACCCATCATTTCTAACCTCTCCCCCAGGCTGGTACCTCCCTGGCCTGCTCTCTTCTGAACTCTGAAAAGGGAAAAACATTCCCTTTAGCCCAAAGTAATCTCAAAATCTAATTGCACCTGACACTACCTGCCTCAGGCAATTCAAGAGAGCTTCAGAACCTTAGAACTATGTCCCTAGGGTGTGCAAGGAAGGGTGAGAAGTGGGAAGGCTGGCTTAATCAGAGGTTAAAAGAGAAACCCGGTTTTTCCAGCAGGTAAAAGGCACCTAGTCCCAGAGCGGCTGAGTCCATCCCGCCAGCAATGAGTGAGAACACCTGAGGCTCCACCAGGGGGCTGAAAGCACGGGAACTCGTATTTAGCACCCAGGGTTGAAACTAGAGTGTTGACATTTCCCACAGACACCTGTTCAAGGAATCAGGTGCTGAAATAAAACTGGAGGGCTGTAGCCTCCTACCTGCTCAGGGTGAGGGACCTATTGTTAGGAGCGAAAGCCCGCCTGCGGTGGGCCCCCTCCACCCAGCGCCTGCTGGGATGTATTGTGATGTCACCATCTTTGGTGGGACGGAGGAACTTGCGACTTCCTGGGCTCATTCCTCAAAAACAAAACAAAAAAAAAAACACCTAATACTAGAATGTAGACAGGCACACTAGGGATGGTGGACTCAGTTCCATGCCACCACAACACAAGTAAGCAAGTATTGCAATAAAGGCAGTCCATCATCTTTTTTGCTGGTGGAGGGTCTTGCCTTCAATTTTTTTTTAAACAACATCTGTGAAGTGCAATAAGGCAAATTTTTAAAAAAGAGGTATACCTGTATTTTACAACTGCATTGGTATAAAGATGAATTTATTAAGACGTTTTCTTCGACCAGAGTTTTGGGGGTTTTTTTCTTCTGGTTATGAAAGAAAAAACTTTTTCTGTGGGGCCAGAAAAGTACAGTGGGCTGCGGGCACTGGCCACTCTGCCTGAAGTCCACCCGCTGGCCCTGCCCACTGGGTTAGGAGGTGGAGGGGACCCGGGCGCCCCCCACCCCGGCCCCAGGCCCCCAACGGGGTGTGTTCCCCTAAACGAGGCAGGCCTGGGCAGGTACAGACTCGGCACCTGCCAAGCTACGGTGGCGCAGGGAGCCCCGTTTAACTTGGGGCGACCCTGGCCCCAGCACTCCCTCCCCAGACCGACTGTGCCCCAGCGGGGGCGGGGCTGGCCGGGCGGACTTACTTGAGTTCCAAGGACCGCGAGCCCGGCCATGGCGAAGGGGCGCGGAGAACGTGCGGGCCCCAGCAGCGCGAGCCCGGGGCTTTAGTTCCGCACTGGCAGGTCAGCTGACCCGGCGGAAGCCCGAGGCGCGAGCCGGCGTGCGGACCTCGGCTCAGCGGAGCGCCGGCCGCCCGCCGGGCACGGGCCTGGCGCAGGTGAGCCTCGTCCACACCCGCGCGGCGCCACAGGTGGCCCGCAGCGCGCCACCTGCACGGTGCGACGGCTTGATTGCTCCCGGGCCCCCTTGGGTACCCCAGGGCCGCATCGCACACGAGGGGTCAGGGGGACAGGACAGCGACCCCTAGAACTCCATGCCTAGAACTCTACTGAGTTAGTGGGGCAGACTAGGGATGGGGGGCGCTCCCTATCAGAGGCGCCTGGTCTGAGCCGTTAGAGAAGGAGAGGGTAGAGCCACTTCTTTCCAATATGACACAATCCGGATTACATAACTGCCTTCAACTGCAGGGACGAGGGGCTTCTTGCCCAGAGCTCCCCTCCCCAACTTTTGAAGGAGAGAGAAGTGGAGAGGGTGAACAGGACACCTGGTGGGGTGGGGTTTCCATTTGTGGAGGAGGAGGGGAATGAATTTCCCTATAGAATGCCGGCTCAGCTAATAGCACGGTCCCGTCCCTGCACAAAGCTATTACCAGATACCAATTTGTAGTCATATTTATCACCTGTCCCCTGTTGCAGCTAAGAGACAGCGTCACTGGCCTCTCCACCCTGCTCCCTTCATACCAATGGGTATAGGCACCACTCAAATAAAGAAGGCAAAACTGAGCCTGGCTAGCCAAACTCCAGGTCACTCACATTGCAAGTACCTCAGCTCAGTAGACCTACTTGTAATTGCAATTCCCCACCTCTGTCCAAGGGGTGTTCACAGGGCTTTTCACTGTTCTGTGTGTCTAAACAGCACTTGGAAACTCCTGTGTGTGCAGCTGAAGATGATAATTACCATCCCGGTTACGCACTGTGTGGCTCTCATTGTCTCTCCGGCCTGGTGCCAGCACATTGTAAAGTGAGCCCTTACTGTCCGCCTTCTGACGAGTGGTTTTGACCTCTGAGGGCTGACCCGCCTGCCCCTCGCTCTGCTGGGAGGGGCCGACACAGCAAAGTGGAGCTGTAAGAACGTAGCTGTTAGAATATTTTGGCTGTTTGCTTTGGGAAGTTCCAGGAAATGCTGCAACAAAAGGTCCTGCAGGCCAAAAAAGAAAGCTTGCCCTCCAGAGATAAGGGGGATCAAAGGGAATCTTTTGAGGCCTACTGCCCCCACAGACCAGCTCCCATGCTCCTTCCTCCTTCCCTGCTGGATGCACCCTCTCTGGTCCATTGTCCACTTTTGTCTGCCTTTCCTGCCTAAAAAGGAGGAAGTGGGCCCAGTCCCTGACTGTCATGATAATCTGCCCTCCCCAAGCACCTTTCACCTTGGCCTTCCTAGAAAGGCTTTGACCAGCAAGAGAGAACATGTGGAAACAAATTTAAACCTATTCAAAGATGAAATTGGAAACCACGCTCCCAGGAAGAGGGTGCAGTCTGTGTCTTCTGAGTAGACTGTTCTGCAGACACTACCTGCCAGTAACACCAAAGTGGGCATGGATCTTTTCCATCTTTCCAGACCCCCTCACTACTGTTCCCTCCCCTACATAGCCCCGGGGTGAGCATCCTAAAAGCCCTGTTTGGCCCTACTGAAAACCTTTCGGTGGCTTCTGATCAACTCATAATATAGTCCAAAATCTGTCCCTTAAGATCTTTTATAATCCTGTGAACCCTTCACCTCTCCTACCTCTTCTACTTCTCGCATCTTCTGCTTGGGGTTTAGTTGTTCATTTTGCCTAGAATACTCTGGACCCGCTCTTGTCTCCCCTAGGCGAATACATGGGGGAGGCCAGCTCACTGTAGGGAGAGATAATTAAGAAAATCACAAAAAATATATAGTTCAAAATAGCTCAGACTGAGGTGGGCTTTAGTGTTGAAATGTACACTGACGACCATAGGGAGCTATTGAAAGCTCTTGAGCAGCTTAGAAATGTGCTGAATGCAGTTGGGGAGGGCTTCTCTAGAAACAGACTAGTTAACCTCTCCTTACTCCCCTCACATTTTGGGAGTTAGCCTTCAGAATAGAAGAACTGGTGAAGGAAGAGGGGAAATGGGAAGGAGAGGAAGAGAGAGAAGAAAAGGAGAAAGAGAAAAAGAATCAATATTTCTGGACCATGGAAGATTGGAAGAGTGGACAGGGACACCCTTCTACCTCATCACCTTGAACAAAAAGGAAAATTAAATAGAATAGCAAAGGTAAAGTTCTTCAGGTATTGTGGCCCTCCTTTTGCAAGGGGAGAAAGCAAAAGAACAGAGTAGGGCTGGCCCAGGAGGTAGATAAATGATTCCTTTGAAACATAAGGAGTTTACAAAACTGAACAGAGAAAACAAGTCGTGTTGGGGCTTCTTCCTAAATACACCTTTTTCTGCCCCCTGCCCCTGCCCCTGCCCTTGCCCCATGAATACCAAGGGAAGGTTCATGCAGTATCTAAGTTCTTCCTCAGTCCCCTCACCCCACTTCATGGTCAATGGATTGTGAGCTGCCAGCACCCCTGCCTCACCCCATTTTAATGCACAGCCCCTCTGCCCCAGCTTCAAGGACCAAGCACTGTACTACGCACTGGGGATATACATGACTAAGGCAAACCCTTCAGGAAAGATTTGTTCTCAGACATTTACAGTACTGAGTTACCAAGAAGTGCTATAATTGTGGTCCTATTTTCTGAACCCAAAATTGAAACTTGTAGCCTAATTCGTACAGTGCACTCATGAGGACCACAGAACAGAAAGTTCAAATCAGACCAGGACTAAAAATCCTGGGCCTATGAATTCTGGAACTTTTAACGTGTATATGGAGAGGGAGGAGGTTCAATACATACAACTAGGAATTTCCTTATCACCCTTGATGAAGAGGGCAATATTTTATTCCGACTGTCATCTTTGTTATTATTATTATTATTCTTTGGCAGAAGAGGTCCTTTCCCCTAGAGTCCTTCCTCCATCACATTCCTGGGGACAAAAAGGAAGATCCTGTTTATTTCTAATCAAGGGAGTTGATTCTGGGGTCGGCCAGAACCAGCAAAACAGGAACTGATTCCTTAAATCTTCCAGCCCTATGCATTAGCAGCTAAGAAGGACAAGGTCAGTTAGTAACATTTTATCAGCCTTCTTACCTACCCTTAGCCAAATTTCTATTCAGCCTTGCCACATTTCTTTCAAGCCCAGCCCCTGGGCAGATTGAGATGGTTGCTGTAATTAATCATGCCCCAGCTCCTAGTTCAGACTTACCACAATCAGATTTCCATGTAAAAGAAAAAAGAGGCTGGATGTCTGCATACAAAATGCTCTTTGTTGCTGAAGCAGCCTTCTTCCAACTTAAATAAGGGAGTTGAGGAAATGTAGGAAAGAGGAGCGGTTTCCAGGCCCCCTCTGCAGTATTTGCACATACGTGAGGGACTGAGAATGATCTGTGCTTCGAAACACCTCCCCTATCTAACCAGAACAAATTAAAATTTTAAAAATATATATTCTGGGTGGTGAGCACGTAATGCTATGTATAGACAATGTAATGTAGAATTGTACACCTGGAAACAATGTAATTGTTATCAATCAATGTCACCCCAATAAAATTAACAATAAATAAATAAATAAATAAAAATATATATTAAATGCAATCATGTCTGGCATGAGTATTCATTGTGCAAAAATTTATTGTTATTATTTACTATTATAATATTTGCTGTTATTATTGATTCTCAGTGCTTCTGCTTCCCTTCTCTTTTTTCTTTTTAAGATTTATTTTATTGTTTGGAGAGAAGGGGAAGGGTGAGGCAGAGCAGTCTCCACAGTTGTACATCATCAGTTGTATCATGGTTGCATTCCACACAGATGGATGTGGGGCCACACAGGGCGGGAACTGAACTGAGGGTCTTCTGCATGGGAGGCGAGAACCTTCACTGCCATCTCAGCAGTTAGCAGTTGCACCGCAGTTCAGCACGTGAGTTGACACAGGCCGGGTCAAGGATTTGATCCCAGACCTCATGGTTTCAAGGCAAGTGCTCAACCTGTTGAGCTATCCAGGCATCCCTCCCTTCTCTTTCTATCTTAAAAGGTTTTGTTGTTGTTGTCTCTATTAAAATGCAAACATTAGTAGGGAGAAGGGATAGTAGATTTGGGATGGTGTGAGAAACAGGCTTCTGCTTTTCACCCCATTTCTTCTGTGATTTTTTGCAACTACTATTGCAATTAAAAACAAGAAGGCAGGGGAAGCCAGGATGGTTCAGTGAGTTAAGCACTCGTTTTGCAGCCCCGGGGACTGAGGATCAAATCCCGGACCCGGCCCGTGTGGACCCTTATGTTGAACTGGGGAGTGCCCCCAGTTTGGTTCTCACTGGGGTGAGACCCCAGCTCAGTTCCTGCCCTGTGCAGCCCTGCGCCCACCTGTGGAATGAAACAATGTGGAAAAACCAATGATGTGCAACTATGGAGACTGTTCTAGGCCCTCCCCCTTCTCTCTATCTCTGTATCTCTCTTTCTGTCAAAAACAATAAAAATAAATCTTTAAAAAAAATAAAAAACAAGAAGGCAGGGGATTGGGACAAAGGGGCAGGGAAAGGAAATTTAAAGTTGAAACTATGATCTGCTAATCTCTCAGCATTATTTTCACAAATCCTGAAAACGGCAGTGAGAAACAATTTATTCTCCAGTTTACCCTGTCTTTAGTTGAGTTCCTGGGGAAAGTCATATCTGACTTGGGAAGAGGTGCTTGTATTGGACTTGGGAGACGGAAAGGGACCATTAACCAGAGGAATCTATCTGCTCAACTGTACATTGCCCAGTGGGAGTGAGGGGAGCAGTGTCTAAGCCCCAGGTACCCTTCCAGAATCCCAACTTGGCATAGAGGTTCTGGAACTTAGTGGCTGATGAACCACCCCTCACCTCAATTACAATGTACGGAAATGAGATTCTCAGTCAGTAAGTGGTACCCTGCCTTCTATGTATTTCCTCAAGTACCCTCAAGTAATTTGGATTTGTGATCATCCAGATTCACTGCTTTAGAAATCATCTACTCCAACTACTGACTGTGGAAACAGAAGCCTAGAAAGTGGAAGGGACTTGCCCAATGTCACCCAGCAAATGAGCATTTGCTCCAAGGCCGGAACTCTGGTCTGAAGAAAAGAAAACAGAACTCCTCATGTGTCCCAGTAAGAACAAGGTGAAGAGACTGGAGAGGAGCATCAGAAAGATACCATTTCACATCTAATCACTTCTTGTCACGTTGTAACCATTTTCCTCATGTGGAGCCCCGCACTGATGGATCAGAAATAACATTTTCAAAGTTATATCTGCAAGGAAATGGCTATTAATGTTCTTCCTCTCCTTTTAGAGAGCTGAGGAATACATATTAATTTTCTCTCTACTTATATTGCCTATTTGCAAATTGTATTCACTACCCAGTGCTCCAATTTGTCCTACCCTTGAAGAGATTATGATGAATAAATGTGTTCCTGGAAATAAAATAAAATAAAAAGTTTGTCACTGGGATTTATTTTTATAATTATTTACAGGAATTATTTTAGAATTTATGGGGGGCAATAATAATAATGCACACATGAGGGTTCTGGCATGATTTACCAATATTAATTCAGAGTCTCTTCCCACTTCTCTGAAAGGAGCCTCAGCTCTCTGTGAGGCTCTGAGCCAGGGACCAAGCAAGTGTCAGCCGCACCTGGTACCACTAGGACCAGAAGGCTGGGGTCAGGGAAGTGCAGGCCAAGCCTTGTAGCACCCAATGCCCTGGCCTAGGAGTCCTGGGTTCAAGATCTAACTTTGCTACTAACTAGCTGGGTGCCCTTGAATGAATCCTTTCATTCCTAATATCTTTGGTTTCTTTCAATGAAAACTCACTGACCTAAGCAACTATTTATTACTGAAATAGAAATATAAATAAGTATGTACATCCCCCCAAAATAAGGAGAGGGAGTGCAATCATTACTAAATATTTATTGAGCACCTACTATATGTCAGGCACTGATGGCACAATGAGGAAAAAGACATATGAGCATATGCAAATACCTCTCTGTGGTATTTGCTTACATTCCAGTGGGAGCATACAGGTAACAAGTAGATAAAAAAACATAATTTCAAGTATATGAGGTATATAATTTTTTATAGTACTGACACATGCTATGAAGACAAAAGCAGACAATGTGGGTGGCAGCTAATTTAGATACAATGTCCACATCTCTGCCAACCTATTCAGGGCCTTCTGTAAAATCCTTTTTTTGTTTGTTTGGGTTTTTTTTGGTATTTTTTTTTTTGGCTTTGACAGAGAGAGACAGAGAGATACAGAGAGATGGGGAAGAGCCAAATCAGTCTCCATAGTTGTACATTAATTTTTCAATATGGTTCTGTTCCACAGGTAGGCACGAGGCTGTGCAAGGCGGGAACCGGGCCGGGGGCCTCCCACATGGGAAGCTTGCTCTAGAGAGAACCAAACTGGGAACACACCCCAGCTCAGATATGGGTCCACATGGGCCAGGGCTGGTGTTTGATCCTTCGACCCCAGGGCTGTAAGACCAGCACTCAACCAGCGGAACCATCCAGGCATCCCCTATTCTGTGAAATCCTTGATCAATAGCATGTGGACTGGACTTCAGCCCCACTCACAAGGCTTTTGTGATGCACACCTGCACAGCCTCAGACAGCTGTGGAGTGTTCTGGGAAACCTTCTCTAAAGGGAACAACATTTGAGCTGAAATCTGAATAATAAGGTGGAGCCAGCCATGAAAGAAGACTTGAGGGGAAGCCAGGATGGCTCAGTGGGTTAAGCGCTCACTTTGCAGCCCCGGGACCGGCCCCGGCCCGTGCGGACCCATATGCTGAACTGGGGAGTGCCCCCAATTCAGTTCTCTCTCTGTCTCTGTATTTCTCTTTCTCCCTCTCTCTTTCTCTCTCTCTCTCTCTCTCTCTCTCTCTCTCTCTCTCTCTCTCTCTCTCTCTCTCTCTCTCTCTCTCTCTCTCTCTCTCTCTCTCTCTCTCTCTCTCTCTCTCTCTCCAATAAATAAATAAATAAATAAATAAATAAATAAATCAAAATAGAAAGAAGACTTGAGAGAAAGGTTTTCCAGGCAGAGGGAACAGCAACTAAAAAGCTCTGAGTAATCTCTTATTCTCATTGTGCTTATGCTTGAGCGGTGAACTTGAACTCAAGTGCTTCCAAGGGTACAGTGTCAGCCAGTCAGAAAGATGAGTACCCCAGATACAGCTGCGCTGGGCTTTGGATTGCTCCTCGCTCCCATAGCACAGGCGGGCTAAGCCCTTGAGATGCAGCAGCTGGACTCAGAGGCATTCATGGGCACACATAAGTTCTAGGGTAGACATCGACGGGGAAAGTCTTCCAGGCAGCCCGAACAGCAAGCTCATAGGCCCTGAGGCAGAAGGATACCTGGCAGGTTTAGGAAACAGGAAGGATGTCAGAGTAGCTAGTGTGGAGTAAGCAACAGGGAGAGTAATGATGAATGAATCAGCAGGTAGAGGGTGAGGCGGGGAGAGGGGAAGGTCATCTAAGACCCGATAGACTGGGGTTAGGACTTGTGCGTGTACGCCAAGTAAGATGAGAAGCCTTGAGCAGAACATCCACATTTTGTAGATTATTCTGGCAGCTGGGTTGAAAACAGACCAGAAACAGGGAAGGCCAGAAGGAGAGAGACCAGAGAGCAGGCTATCACAGAAAACCTGGAGTGAACAGTGCCTGTACACATCCTAAAGATGGCATCAACAGACTTTTCCGATGGATTTGACATGGAGAATGTAAGAGTCACAGGAGTAAAGCGTAACTCCAAGATTTTGGCCTGAGCATCTGGAAGAATGGAGTTGTCATACTGAAATGAATGAGAAAATTAAGGAACGCAGGGATCAGAGGATCACTTTTGGACCCGAGAAGTTTGAGGTTACTTTGAGACATACAAGTGAAAATGTCAAGGAGGAAGTTAGATGCAACAAAACAGATCAGGGCTAGAGTTAAAATTTGGGGAGTCCTCAGCTTTTAGATGGCATTTAAAGCCACAAGACAGGATGAAAAAGACCTGAAAATTTGTCCTTAGAGCACTAACACAGAGATAAAGGAGAAAGCAAGGAACCACAGAGAAACTAAGAATGAGCAGCTGAAGAGGTAAGGAGACCAAAAATTAAGCCAGGCCCTGGAAGCCAATAAAAGAAAGTGATCAAAAAAGATGAGGTTCCAACAGAATAACTAAGTCAGGCCAGGATCACCAGGGGGAGGTTGAAAGCACTGGGTGAAGATGATGGGATAAAGAAAATGTGGTACATATATACCATGAAATATTACTTGGCCATAAGAAAAGATGAAATACTGACATTTACAACAACATGATAGATCTTGTAATGATCATGCTAAGTGAAATAAGTCAGACAGAAAAAGTCTAGAATCATACGATTTCACTCATATGTGCAATATAAAACTGAAAGCAGCAAAGCGAACAAGAAAGACAAACGAAAACTCATAGACACAGGTAATGTTTAGTGGTTACCAGAGGGTAAGAGGAGTGGAAGAGCGGAAAAGGCGCCAAATCTATAGGATGGAAGGAGAACTGACTCTGGGTAGTGATCACACAATGCAATATACAGCTGATATATTATAGAATTGTATGCTTGAAACCTGTGTAATTTTACTAGCCAACATCACCCCAATACTTTAAAAAAGAAAGCACTGAGTGAACAGAAATCATATGGTTTTAAAGTATCATTTCACAGAGTACCCATAAATTGCAAAGGGGAAAATATACCTTTACAGTGAAGAGACCCAGTGGTCACAATCCTACACAAGAGCTCAAACTTAGCATCTCCAATTATGAGACAACCTGACAATATGGGCCTCTGATGGGAAGTACACATCACCTACGTGGTAGTCTTGCCAAAAATGTTTAACCAGAATCTACTCATGAGGAAACAGACAAATTCAGAAAGTGGAACATTCTTCAAAACAACTCAGTTAGACTACCCAAAATGTCAGTATCATGAAAGAAAAGGGGAGGGGAGGACAGAGGGGAATATTCCAGATAAAAATGGACTAAAGTGATATGAAAAGCAAGTGTAATGCATAATGTAATCCTTTGTTGGGTGCTGGAACTGGGGAGAACATAGCTAAAAAGACATTTTAGGGACAATTGGAATATTTAAATTTGAACTGTTTGATGATATCATTCATATTAAATTAACAGTACTTTTCTTAGGTATGCTAATTATATTGTGGTTTCATAAGAAAATATTCTTTTCCTTAGGAGATGCAAGCTAAAGGAATGGGGGATAAACATCAAAATGCCTTCAGCTTTCAAATAGTTCAGAAGAAAAATGTGTGTGTGTGTGTGTGTGTGTGTGAGAGAGAGAGAGAGAGAGAGAGAGAGAGAACCAACCAACATGGTAACATGTACCGTGTTAGCTCACAAGTCTAGAAGAGAACTGGCCATTCATTATTCTGTTCTTTAAATCTTTTTTTGTAAGTTTGAAAAACTTTTATAAATAAAATGTTAAGGAATAAAAGAAAGAAGAAATGATCAATTTGTCCAGTGCTACTTAAGTTCAAGTAAATTGAGGACAGAGAATTTACCGTTGAATTTAACAACATTGAGGTCATTGGTGAGCTGGAAGATGGGGAGAGAGCAAAAGGGGAAGACAGGGGCCAGATCATAAAGAGATAGGTAGGCCTCACTTTGAGCACAGTGAAATTAAGTGGTTATTAAGTATCTGTATTTTAGAGCAGCCTGAGTTGTGGGTAGGATGCATTAGGAGGAGAGTAGGGTCAGGAAAATGTCCTTACAGGCTCTGAAAGCGCATTCCACCCTCTATGGAGGGTGATGAAGTCCTGAAAGGAAAAATTGCAGAGATTGCATGCAGCCCAATGCCAGGACTTGGTGTCTATTTGGTCACTGAGGATGGAGAAGCCAAGATGGTGCCATTCGCCAAAATAAGGAGGCAGGCAAGGTGGTGGTTGTGGGGGGTGACCTGATACAATTAGAAAGTCTACAAGCCTTTCGCCCTGCTCTAGAGGAAGCAGCAGATGGGACACCCGAGGACCAACAACAGCATGTGCTGACGTAAATGAAGCACATTTGAGGACTTAGTGAGTCATTCCCACATGGCACTCAGTGCGTCTGACATCTGAGCCAAGCTTAGTGTGCTGGGGGCCATGATTTTGAGTGTGACAGTGACCTGGCTGGCGGTGCCTTTGTTCATAAAGTCTCCTCCTCTAGCAAATCCCTCTTTCCATAGCCCTCTCCAAGAGCTGCTTGCCCTTGTTGACAAGGTTTCTTCAATGCTCCAGCCCTCAGTGACTGCAGGGTCTGAAGCATCACAGCAAAGCATTTCTTGGGCCTGGCACTGATGCCTACTACTCATATTTGGTGTTGTTATGTACACTAATATCTATCCCTAACTTCCCAACTGGTTGTTCAACTCCTAGAACGTAAGGAACCCAGTTTATATTTCAAAATATCTCCCCTCACCCAGAATAGGTGATCTATAAACTGTGCAAGAGAGAGGAAAAGAGGAAGGAAGAGGACCCAGGTCATAGTTTAACACTCCCTCTAAAAGCTCACTGTGCTGACGACTGTCGTGAGGACCACTTTTCACCTCTAGGAGAGGGGTGAAGTTACTTAGAGGCCCTTGCTGCTAGCCCCCCACCCCCACCCCCCAGTTCCTGGGTTAGAACCCCTGGTAGGAAGCTTTCCCAAACAACCCACCTATGCTCTCTCCTGAAGCTGTTTGCAGTAAGTGACTCACCCAATTAAGAGCATCTACATAACAAAGCCTCACCGGGCTACAGAGGTCACGGAGACTGTGAAGTGTGTCTTTAGTGTGTGCTGCAGAGAAGGTTCCCTAATTACCAGTCATTTCCACCCCTCAAGAACCTGTCAGCCTTTGAGATGCAGAGGATAAAAGAATCCCCAAATTCCCACCCCACACCAATCACTTCTCCCTCCCTAGCCCTCCCCTGCATTTCAAACCTGTGACTAATAAATGCCAGGGATGGGACTTTGCCCACCTGGCTCAGAGCTGGGAGGGAGGAAGGAGAGGCAAGAGGTTGCCTCAAGCAGGAGCAATTTTTAGTAAAAAGTGAACTGGGAGCAACAAGGAAGCAAAGAGTTCTGGAAGCACTGTATTGTCTGTTAAATGAGCAAAAAATAAAACTTGTAAAGGGTGTCCCAAAATTCACGCAAGATTTGAATTTTGCGTCATTTGTGAGGTAAACTGTTGCCAATGGAAAAAAAAAAAAGAGCGTGACAGCTGACAGTTCGGGGTTATTAAAAATGGAGGGCTACATGAAAGAACAACGCATTTTCATTGTTGAGCAATGAAAATTTACAATTTTTAATTAAAAACCTGTGTTTTCTATCAAAATCACTTCTTGCGTGAATTTTGGGACACCCTTTATTTATTTTTTTTCTCTGTTTATAAAGGTAATTAACGTTTATAGTAGAAACTACAGGTGAGCAAGAAGAAAGTGAAAATCACCCACTATCCTACCTTCTAAGATGACCAGTGGCTGATCACCCAAACACTCTACAGCCTGCTTTCTAGGTGACATTTATTACCATGTCCCTGCTCTTTCATAACCAGATCTTTTCATCTAATGATGTATGAAGGCTTTTCAAAAAAATCCAGCCATTGTCAATGTAACAAGAACCGTTACATGGCTGGATACTTTCCAGACAGCCCTCGTATCTCCAACCTCTCTCCCCATGGGCACATGGAAAGAATGTTAGAGCTGGCAGGGATGCTGAAATGGGTGAGCAGAGAAGGTGCATTTGGGCATTAGAACATGAGAGGGAGGCATTGTCAGAATTTCTGAAAGGTGAAGGGAGGACATTGTGAGTTGGGAAAGAGCCCTGACCTTTGAAACTTGGGCAAGTGACTTCCTCTCTATGAACTTCAGTGTCCTCATCTGTAAAGTAGGAATACCAACACATGCCTTACAGGATTGTTGTGAGGATGAAAGGAAATCATGATTGTGAAAGGACTATACAGGCACTAGATGTTTTATTACTCCTTTTAATGTGATCATTAGTGACTATTTTTCACTTAACCCTCTGCTAGTCTGTGTTAACAATATAAAGAAGGCCTCTGGTTCAGGCCTGGAGATGCTTAAAATTTATTGGGAAGTTGAACACCTGTGTGGGGTGAAACTATGTCACAACTAATGATGTACAACTATGGAGATTGCTCTGGACCCTTCCCCCCCCCTTCTTCTCTCAAACAATAAATAATAAATCTTAAAAAAAAACAAACCTGATAATCTATATGACCATCAACAAGAGGTGGTTGAAATAAATGGAGCTTAAAAATGAATAAATTAGCTCTCTATCTAGAGACCCATTTGTTATAGAGAAAGAATGAAAGTTGCAGTGAACTCTAACATAATCATTTTCATATAAACAAACAATAACATAATAGCACCATATATATAATATGAATGCAGTTTATATGAACATGGTGAACATGGAGAAAGGAATAGACGTTCTACCCCAGACTGTTAACACTGAATATATTATATCAGGTCACTGGGTAAGAAATGGAGAGGAGATGGGTGAGATCATAATTTTTTATATATATATCTTTGAGCACTTTGCAGGCTGAAATTGATGTCTCATAATTTTGGAATGCAACTTCATCAAAGCTTTTTAAAAGTATTTTAGAGCTAGATTAGGAAGAGTCAAGTATTACATGTGGACAATAGGGAACCACTGGAAATTTTGGGGCAAGGGAATAATGTGATCAAGTAAAGTAACCTGGCTAGAGTGTGTATAATAGATTAGAGGCAACAGAGGCTGAGAATCTACAGAACAATCAGAAGCGTTTTGTAACAACAGCTCACTCAGAAGCCAATAAAGAACTAAACTACAATAGCAATCATATGTGAACTGAGCAAGAGGGAAGAAAGCCTGGACTAGAGCCTTGGGACATACATGCCTGAATAGGAGGAAGAGTGGTCATGAGGGGTGTGTTTCTTCATTAAAATGTGTCAATCAGCATATCTTGCACTTTGAAAATCAGAATAAATGGCTGGAAACCCAGATAGTTCTCTTCTCCAACCTCCTAGAGCATTCACTTATTTAATGTTTACAATGTGGAGATTCAAAATAATGGTTATTTTTTCATGAGATTTCTGTTATCTCCCTTATTAAACTAAAAGCTTCTTAGGATGTAAAACCACAGAGAATACTTACTGATGGCCCCCAAAATGCTTCCTACCCCCAAAGTTATTCATTCATTAAGCACAGTTGATAGTATAAACAAATGCTCTTTTCCTCATTAATTCCTTGAACAAATGGCCCCAGTTCCTGACCTCTCAGAGTTGCCATCCAGTGAAGAGGATAGACTCTCAGCAGGAAATCCTCGGTGTGGTTAAGTGCTTTGAGAGAGGGTTACAGGAGCCCTGACTCAGTACCAGGTGGGAAGGTTCAGAGGAGGGGTGTGTACGATGAGACCTGAAGAAAGAGGAGCAGTGAGCCAAGTGAAGAGGACAGAAGGCCATTCCAGGGAGAAGGGAAAGCATTAGCAAGGTCCTGGGCTGGGAAGTAGCATGGCACATTTGAGTAACCAAGTCAACCATGAGCAGCAGGAGCTCAGGGTGAAGGGAAATAGGAGACAGACAAAGGCAAACCTGCCAGCCATGGGCTCAACTTGATCCTAAGAACAATGAGAACCCAGACACTTTTAAGTAAAAGAGAAACATGGTCTGATATGCTTTTTGAAAAAGATCACTCAGACTTGGGCAGGGAGCACAAAGAAACAACGGGAGGGTGCTCTTTCCTCCTGATTGGCCATCAGGCTAGGAGCTGCCCAGGGGTTGAGTTGAGCCCACCCCGTTTATACCTTTCCCCTTCTCTGTGCAGGCCCCGCTCCTGCTGATCAAGGCCTCAGTTACAAGAGGATGTGGTTAAGGACCACAGACACTGTACTCACAAGGCAAGTAAAAAGCCCAGCAAGAGTCCTCCAGTGCTGGATTTGGATGCTGGGGATCTGAAGAAGGGATAAGAATATGGACACGGTGGGAGTGAAGCAAGACCCATTTCTTCTCGTTGCCTCAATTTCCTTATCTAAAAAACAGGCCATTCATGGTATTACCTCGGAGAGTTTCTGTGAGGACATAAGTTCTGCATAGTTCTTAGTATTTGGCACAAAATGAACTCTCAAAAAGTGTTGACTTTTGGGGAAGCCAGGATGGCTCAGTGGGCTAAACGCTCACTTTGCAGCCCCGAGGACCGAGGATCGAATCCCGGCCCTGGCCCATGCAGACCCATATGCTGAACTGGGCCCCCAGTTCAGTTCTCACCGGAGTGAGACCCCGGCCCAGTTCCTGCCCTGTGCAGTCCCGAGCCCACCTGGGGAATGAAACTATGTGGAAAAACCAATGATGTGCAACTATGGAGACTGTTCGGGGCCCTCTCCCTTCTCTTTGTCTCTGTATCTCTCTTTCTATCAAAAACAATTTTAAAAAAAAGTGTTAACTTTTGTTTTTGTTCTTCCTAAAAGAGAGGTTGGACTCTGTGGACACAGATACATATTCCCTCCTGTGTGAGGAGACGACTGGTCAGAACCTGAAGAATATTAGAGAGCCCCTGGGCAGGGCAGGTCTCAGGATTGCCAAAAGACCCAAAATTTGTCAGTCTTACCTGCGAGTTTGGGCCGAGGTTGCTAGTGTGTATGTGCAGCAGGAGCTCAGGGTGAAGGGAAATACGAATCAAAGGCAAACCTGCCAGCCAGGTCTGTTATTTTAAAATCCTGAAACAGAACCACCGACTGGGGCAAAGGAGCTGCCCACTGACCTAAGGGGAGGCCAAACTGTAAGCCAGGCCTGGGACAGGGGCCAGAGATCCTACTGTCCTGAAGGTGGGGGCGGAGCCTAGAGAGCTGGGGGCGGGCCGGAGGGGGTGGAGGGCCCGCGGCCCCGCCCCCAGCGGAAGTGCTGCCAGGCCCGCCCCGCCCTGCGGAGGCCAGCTCCCCCAGCTCTGCTCCGGTCCAGCTCTACCCTCTGTGCTCGATTGGGCTCTGACCGAGTCCAGCCAGGACCCCAACACCAGGTCCGAAGAGGAGGCCCTCTGTCTGCGCATCTTGCTGTCTCGGGCGGTGCTTTCTGTCCCTCCTACTCCTCCCCCTCCCTTCCGTTTCTCTGTCACCGGCGCGGCCGCATGCGCCGCTGGGGACGGCACAGGTAAAGATGGCTAATGAGGACGCAGGTGTGGGTGCCTCCCAGACTGGACCGGCAGGGGAGGCAGGCTACCGGCACGTGCCCGGCGTTTTTCCAAAGCGATTGTAACGACAGTGGAGCTCGGGGCGGGCGGGCGGGCACAGACCCCCAGGAGGGCTGCCAAGCACTGGGAGGCAGACTGAAGCCCCCACAGTTTGGGGGCCGGATCGTTCGCGTCCCCGCGTCTTGCGCAGGCTCCGCTGTGCCTTGGAGGTAGTGGGCCGGTTGGGTGGAGGGGAGTCGGGGCCGTGATACCAGAAGGTTGTCCCCACCCACTCCCTGCGTTGACTGGGGTCTGACAGCCGCCCTGCCTGGGCGCGCACCACATCTCCCCTTTGCAGAATGAAAATCAATAAAAATCGATGCAATGGCAAAGAACACGAAACATTGGATTGTGATTATTATTTGCGTTTGTTAAATTCTATTTATTTGTTTGTTTGTTTGTTTGTTTTACTTTCTTCTTGGAAAAGGTGGCTTCGGCTTGGACCGGAGCCGGGGAGAGGGACGCAGAATGCCTGGTGGTCTCCCCGCGGTGGGCGAGGGGACTGCCCTCGGCCCCCGGCCACGCAAGCTTCCCGGAGCCGCTGTGCTGGATCCCTGGCCCGAGGGAAGCCCCCGACATTCTGTGCTTCCGGACGCGGCTTTCCTCCGCGCCTCATTGTCCGTACTTTCGGGAGATGCTGCACTTCCAGCAGCGTTGCCACGGTTCACCGCCCCCACGCCCCCGGGGCTGCGCCTCCTCCCCTCCCCCGAGCTCTCCCCGGCGCTTTAAATAATGATATTTGCATGCAGGGAGCGATTCATAAATATGTCAGGGCCGGTGAAATATAGGCAACATTTCAAACTTTCTATTTAAAAAACATGAATTATGGCCGCGGAAAATGTGTTCCCATTTAAAGGCGATACGAAGTATTTGGTGTCTCGTCCCCAGGCCCATCCATCACGCAGACAATAAAGAGAGTTTTTCGCCCTGACACCCGCGATTTATGGGCGCCCTTCTCTGCCCTCATCACTCACCCGCCGCGGCCGGCCCGGCGACAGACCCCGCGGAGAGACCGGCAGCCGCCCCGCAGCCCCCAGCGCCAGCCCGTGCGCGCACTTTGCGCCCTATCCAGCCCCCCAAGACTGCCGCTACCGTGGGGGGGGGCGCTCCTCGGGGAGCTGGGGGCAGGCGGTAATGGTCTGGGCAGCCCGTGGGAGCGGGAACCACGTCGGTCCTCCCACCTCCGCGCAAGCTGGGCCTGAGCCGGCGGGGGCAGCCTCGAAGGCCCGCTTTGCGTCCCTGCCCGGCCCGCGGACGCGGACGCGGGCACAGCGCCGGGAGCTTAGTTACGCGCGGTTTCGAGGTGCGGAGAGAGGGACTGAGCAAGGGGCTCCCCAGGAGGATTCCTGACCGTTCCTCCCCGGGGAAGGCGATCTGGTCCCAAGCTTTCTCGGACCCCTTGGGGCGGACAGCTCTGGGCAGAGCTCTTCCTGCAACTTTTATAAAGGCCGCTCTTCTCGGATGCAATCCCCACCAACACGTCCTAGGCGTCCACAGCACCTTGCAAACTGTTTTTACAGACGGGCCCAAGGAGTCGGTGAGAAATAAGGAAGGGCGGCGCCTTCCCCCGGTTTCGCCTCCTGCCAGGCCGGGCTGCCGGTGCCTTGTTCGCCCCCTTCCCACCTCTCGGGCGCGTGCACTCGCACACGGTCCTTCCAAAGCCTCCACCGGATCGCTGCTGCAAACTTGCGTGAAAGAAAGTTAGGGCTTCTCGGCCGCGGAACTTGCTTTCAGTTTCGCCACGGGCGGACTCGGCGCAGCACGGGCAGGAGTGGGGGCTGCCTGGCACGGCGGGGGCGCTAGGCCCCAGGGCGCTGAGAGGTCAGCTTCCCTCGCAGGCAGGACCTGCCGCCTCCCGAGCACCAGGAGGCACCTTGTGTCCCGCGCTGGGCTGATGCGGCCGCGTGCAGGAGAACCGGGGCCGTTTCCTGCCAGACGCCTGAGAGCTGGATTTATTCCGGTACAAGCGGCGCAAACCGCAGCCACAGAAATCCTGTCGATTCTAGAAATGACAAGGTTGACTTTATTAGATCAAAATTCATGTGTGGTGCAGAGAGATGAAAATTATACAAGCAGCTCTGCGACCAGTGCGAACGGAAGATCGCTTCTGGCTCAAGGGCATGCAACATAACATGAATATTTAGATCTATAGGGGGATATACATTAAATTCTCCGTGTGTGTATGTATAGTTAAGTTGGGAAAATTCTAGAGCACGTGTCTTTTTACAGCTCCCGCTCCGGCGCAATTTGGGCTCAAGAGAGCACGTATGTTCAAATACCACCCCGCAAATACCTCCTACAGCCAGAGGGAGTTCAGCGTGGCTGAGGGGGGCACTATGTGACCGCTGTAAATAGCTGCTGTGTGGGCAGGACAGAGCAACACACTCAAGGAAAACAGGCACACAGGTAACTGAGCCACTACATGGCTGCAATGTTTCTGGGTAAATAAATACTCCTACCAGATGGGCTGTGGAAGGTGCACACATATAGGGGGGCTTCCGGGAACCTGGGGTGGGGGCACCCAGCACCCCGAGGTGGGCTCTGATGCCGGTGTGACTGTGGGGAAAGGCTCACCTCCCACAGCCAACACGGCCTTGGGGGTTCCCCGACACACTCGCAGGGAGGGAGCCTTCGCGGGGCTCTTCACCGGCCTCGGGGTCGCAAGGCCTCCCTGCAAGGTCCCGAGGAACAACCCTTCCTTCTCAGACACTCCAACTGCCCCTCGAGGCTGGCTCCGCTGGGCTCAGGCCGTGGCCCCTCAGGCCTATGGATCTGTAGCCGGAGCGCCGAAAGGGGCGCGGCACGCTTGGTTCTGAGGGGTCCCAAGGCGCCACGCTGAAGGACCCTGGAAAGAAGACCACGATTTCACGTCCACGCGGAACCAGGCCCCACGCTCCCGTGGAGCGCCAGGCTGAGGCCACAGGCACAGTTATCTAGGTGTCTTTGCTTATGAACTGTTAGGGTTCCCTTCACACAGTCGGTGCTGAGGCCCAGGGGCCCCCTGCGTCTCCTCAGACCTGCAAGGCCGCCAACGAAGTCGGCGATGTTGCAGACGTGAAATTTCAGAGACCAATATTAATTCCAGAATAGGGCGCTTGCAAGGTCCACCCACCTCACTGCCCTGGAGTCTCCCTTTTTATTTATTTTGTTTCCTCTCACACCTCCAAGCGCACCCAGTCCTTAGACAGGCAGAGCGTTTCTGAGAGCCCCTGGTTGGAAAACATTAGGAAGGATTTTGTCGTGAGTTCCTGGGAAGGACACAGACTCCTGAGGCAACCCTGCCGCAGAGAAATAACCCGGGCCCTGAGAACGCCCTGCCTCGGAGCGGGACTGCGGTGCACACCGCACACCTAGAGGGGCAGAGAGAACAGAAAACAGTCCTTGGCAAGGAGGGGCAGGGGAAAGAAAGGGGGGAAGGAGAAGAAAAAGCTTCGGGAGGCAAGAAAGAAGAGGGCGAGAAAACAAAAAAGAGAAAGTATAAAGGAAAAAAGAAAAAGAGAGCCAGGGGAGGCGAGCCGAGAAGAGTGCAGGCCCTGGAGAGGCCGCGGGACCAGGCCGGGGCGTAGCTCCCGCAAGGCGGGGACCTCGTCCGCCTCCGGAAGAGGAGAAGGACCCCGGGGACCCGGACCCCCGTCTTCCAGCCCCGCGCATCTGGGCCCGGCTCCCAGCACGGAGGCGCGAGACTGGGTCCAGCCGGTTTCTCTCCCCCCTCCCGGGGGGCCCCAGGGCGGGGCGGGACCGGGGTGGGGAGGCCCCCAGGGGCGCGAGCCCGTCCCGGACTGTTCGGGGTTCTGGTCCAGACTTTCCAGCTCGCCGGGCCTGACCTGTCAGGCGGATTATCTTCGAGGGAGATTAATAGGGGAGGCGGGCTGCAATAATAATCGTTTTGTTTGATGTGACAACTCTGATAGGCGTTGATTTACTTACAAACTGATAGGCTTTTAATTGAGCGCCTCCGCCGAGCCCGAGATGAAAGGGAAGCAGCGGTGAAAGGCGGCCCGCCTGCCCTCCGGCCTCAATACTGATTAGCCATCTCGACAGTGAATAGTTCAAGGCATTTTCAAACTTTTCCCCTGAACTCTCTCCTCTTCCTTTTCTCTCCCACCCGTCCACAAATACCTGCCCTGCCCACTCCTGTTTTAGAGAAAACAAATCATGTCCCTGGTGTGCAAATAAAATCCACAGGACATCCATGCCAACCGCCTCTGGGGGGTGGAGGCATTAGGCCTAGCATGGAGCGATTAATAACCCCCCACCCCGATGGCCCGGGCCCACAGGGATTTGGCCTCCCCGGTGAGATGCGCGGGCTCGGCCTCAGCCCGGGCGCACAGACCCCCAGGCGCCCCCGTGCGCTCGGACCTTCGCCACTGGGTTTGGGGAAGAGCGAGTGCACGCGGACCACGAGCCGCGCACGTGCAACACCGTTCGGGGAGGCACGGGGCCACTCTCTGGTTACCCCCCACCCCGCGCCTTGGCTGCTGGGGCTGCCACCCCCTTGCCGCCGGACATACAAAGAAAGCTTCAGGAATTCCGGGAGGGCTAACAACTGAGTCAGGAGACGGAGGTGACGAGCTGGGGGTTGGCCCGCGGTCCCCTCCAGCCCTGGCGCTCTCCCCCCAGCACCCGGTGTCCGGGCCTCGCGGGGAGGCCGAGACCACATGCGGCCCAGGGCCGGGGCAGCGGAGCTGGGAGCTCTCTCCGGTGGGTCGTGGCCGACAGCTGGGCAGCCACGCACTCAGTGACAGACATCCACTAACGCGCGCGCAGGACCCCAGCGGCCTGACAGGCGGCTCTGCAGAGACAGTTTAGGAGTGCCGGGGACTCGCTCCCCAAGGATGACCGAGACAGCTTTCATGACCTTGCTTGTGGGCTCCCAAACTCACCTTCCTCGGTTGTCGCACAGATACTGCAAACCAGCTGTGTTCTGTCACCTACACACACGCAGACATACACGCACCGACAGAAGAGCAGCCCCAAGTAGGCACCGCCTCACTCGCCTCTTCTCCAGATTATCTTTAGTCAAGTTACCATCTCATGAAGTTTACCAATCTGAAGAACCAAGGGATAAGAGTAACACGCAGAAAATGTTTAGCTACAAGAATATTCTAAAACTCACTCCCAGAAAGTTCTTCGTACCTGTGCGGAGTGGGAAACAGGGGAAATTTGGGGAGAGGGGCATGGAGTGGCGAGAGGAGTGGGTGAGCACCCCGAGTGCAGGTCGGAAACCCTGCCCCCGCGCGTACCGGGCTGTGCGCCTGGGGAGCGCGGGTGGAAGCCAGGGCTCCAGGCCCGGCCCCCTCCTCCGGCGCGGGTACAGACAGGCTCCTGGCTCCCAGCTCCCCGTCCCACCATTTATCAAAAGAATTGACAACAAAAGGAGAGCCGGCGCGGAAAGTGGGGGAGGGGGTTTTCAAAGTCTTCCAAGTCCTTCGGAGGAGGGGATAGGTGCTCCTCGCCCCCACCCCTCCAATCTCTGAGACTTTCTGGAGGTGGCTCCCGAACTCGCTCCGGACGCTAGCAAAGCCCTGACAGCGCGCACAGCGTCGCGGGCAACCATGCACGCTTGTGCGCCCAGAATCAGTGCACGGAGATCCGCACGGCGCCTCCCCTTCTCCCACACAGCCAGCGTGACGGTGCAAATCGAGGGGAAGCCGGCAGCCCCGCGCCGCTACCCTGGCGGGGCCCTTGTTCCCACGGGCAGCTGCCCCTTCCCTCTCTCGCCCCTTCCCTCCGCTCTCCCGGAGCCAGTCGGTCCCAGCTCCGCGTTTCAGTACATTCGAGCGAGCAGCCCGGAGTCATCCGGCTCCCAAACCTGCCGGGATGGCGCTCGGTGGGGGCGGGTTGAGGACGGTGGCTGAGTGAGCCTGAGACGCATCTCGCCTCTACGCTCACGGCCAGGCCTCTTCTTCGCAGCCTCTCAGCACCTCGCCACGATCCCAGGGGGGCCAAAGACCTGAGGGAGACGCCCCACCATGGACCTCAAGGTTACGTGGGTGATGTGGCTCTTGGAAAGGAGTCTCCGAATTTTGGGTCAAGGCACTAGGTTGGGTGAGCTCCCGGCAGGCTCGCAGCCTGGCACCCGCACGCTACACGGCCCGCAGCGGAGAAAATGTCCCACGGGGAAACTATCTCCCGGGCTAGGTGTCGCAGCCGCTCGTCTCGGCGCCCCGAAGCCGCTCCGAACTCCGCGGCCCCAACGGGCCGACCGAAGTCCCTAGAGGTGGGAGTGCGTGTCTATGTCTCCGACACCGACACGGGTGAGGCGCGCACCCCAGACCCGCGCGCCCCTCTCGGCGACCTAGGCGCACCTGCGCACTTAACTCTCGCTCTTCATTTTCTTGGCACCGAACGCCTCCTTCCCCTCTTTCATTCTTTTTCCTGGGCGCCCCCACACCCCTCCCATCCCGGGACACTGCCCCTCTTTCCCCTCCTCCGGTTTCCCCTCGGTCTCTTCCTTCCTCTCCGTCTCTCTCCCTTCTCCCTTTTCCCCTTCAAGTCGCACCCGCCTTGTAATCAGCAACAAAAGCTGACATAAATCACGGGCGGATTGACAAGAGCTGACAAATAACTGATTGATTGCGGTCGAGGAACATTGACAATTGATGGAGGGGTGGAGATGCCCAAAGAACTTTGGGGGGTGGGGGGAGAAGCTGGCAGGAGAGTGCAAGAAGGGAGGGCTGAGTGTGAAACAGAGCAAACATGTGACCCCGCTCCTGCCCCAATCGGAGCGTCCCCGCGCGTCACGTGGCCGGGAAGGGCGGGGACCCAGCGCCGAGCTAGGAGCCGAGCCACCGCCGCCTCGGCTGCCCACCTAGCTCCTGGTTTCTCTGCTGCCGATTCTCGGGAAATCAAAGCGGGAGGGCTGACTTCCTGCAGCACGCGCTCCCCACCTTCCCTTACCCTGGCGGCCGCACCGCGACAGATCTCAATTACCGAGGAGGACCCCCTGTGCACCCCTGGAGTTGACAGTCCGGCTGCTGGCCAGACTCCTGCGGGTGCTCCATTTGAACACCACCTCCATCTGGTCCTCACACGCGCCCTCCTGCAAAACGTTCCAGTTTAATTTCGAGCTGGGGAAAGGAAGGACGACGAGGGGGGGGGGGAGGAAAACAGAGGGAGGCGGCAGATAGCAAACGTAGAATAAAAGTCCAGCTCGTCCTCCGAGCGAAATCGAGGGAGGGACACGCGGCGGTGGGGGGAAGCGAAGAGGGAGCTGCCCATTAAAACCAGCGCTGAGAGTCCTGGCGGCGGCGGCGGCGGCGCGGGACGCGTCACATCCCCTTGACCCTCCAATCACCTCGGGCTCCCATTTGATTGGAAGGCGGCAAAGGCTTTAATCTCCCCCTCGGTGCAGCTGCTTTTGAAGTGAGTTTCCTCGCCAGAGCCCCGGCTGGACAGACAGCGGCTCACACCGCAGAGAGCAGCGCCAGCGCCGGGCCGCCAGTGCACAGCGCAGGGGCACAGCCCGAGGCGGACACGGCGAGCCACCCGGCACTGCTGCAGTCGGGCCGCTCCTCCGGCTCGGCCCGGGCTCCGCTGCGGGCCACCCAGGATTATTCTCTTCTGGCTCCAGGCGCGGAGAGGGCGCGCTGGGCTCCCGCGGCCGCCGCGCCAGCTCCTCCTCCTCCTCCTGCTCCTGCTCCCCGGGCGAGCGCGCATCCCCGAGCCCGCCCCGCGCCTCCCGGAGCCCTCCCCCCGCTGCTCCCATGCGCGCGGGTGGGTCATGAGCACAGCGCCCTCGCTTTCTGCCCTAAGAAGCAGTAAGCACAGCGGCGGCGGCGGCGGCGGCAGTGCGGACCCTGCCTGGACGAGCGCGCTCTCTGGAGATAGCTCCGGCCCCGGCCCAGGCTCTTCCCCGGCCGGCAGCACCAAGCCTTTTGTGCACGCCGTACCCCCCTCCGACCCTCTCCGCCAGGCTAACCGACTGCCCATCAAGGTGCTTAAGATGTTGACGGCACGGACTGGCCACATTTTGCACCCCGAGTACCTGCAGCCCCTGCCTTCCACGCCCGTCAGCCCCATCGAGGTAAGGGTTCTTTCCCTGGATGGTGCTGGGACCACCACCGTGGCTGCTGCTTCACGGAATTTCTTTCTCTCGGAATCTGGAGGTGGAAGTTGGTGGGGGCAAGGGGGCGTCGGAGTGATTCCGCTCCGGGATGAGGGGAAATAGTGCCCCCGAGCCTTATAACTAGGGCGGAAGGAGGGGGGAGTAGGTAGGCTGCGGTGTGAATGCTAGGTGCCAAAGCGGCCAAAACTTGTTTCCTCCCTTCGGTTTTAAAGCCCGACCCCGACCCACTCACTTTCAGAAGATGGACAGGAATCCGAAATACGGTTTCAAAGTCGCAGTCCTTGGGTCCCCCAGAAGCTAGGATTTGCACACAGCCACTCAGACGCAAAAACACCCGAGCCCTTACTCTGAAGAATTAGGAATGGGGGGTGGGGGGTGTACAGTCCTGGGTCTAGGAGTCAGAACCCCAGACGTTTTGTGAGTTTTTCTTGTTTTTTAAATACAGCTTAGCGCTTAGAGAGGGCATGAAAGATCTTGGGGGGGTGGGGGGTCTGCTACCTTTCTCAAGGGCGAGTGTGTGTGTGTACAGGGGGTGCCGCCTAGAATTGCGCTTCGGGGTGGGAGGATCTTCACGGTCCATTGCGGAGGGACATCTGAACCCTGAAGGCTAGGATTCTAAAGGATTTCCCCTTCTTTCTCTTTGTGTCCCCTCTCCGTGTCTGACCCCGCAGCTTGATGCCAAGAAGAGCCCGCTGGCCTTGTTGGCGCAAACATGCTCGCAGATTGGGAAGCCCGACCCCTCGCCGTCCTCCAAACTCTCCTCGGTCGCCTCCAGTGGGGGCAGCGCAGGCGGTGCCGGTGGCGGCGCCGGGAGTGACAAGGACGGCAAGTCAGGCCCCCTCAAGCTGAGTGACATCGGCGTGGAAGACAAATCGAGTTTCAAGCCGTACTCCAAACCCGGTTCGGATAAGAAGGAGCCGGGAGGCGGCGGCGGAGGCGGCGGCGGCGGGGGTGGCGGCGGCGGGGGGGTTTCCACTGAGAAGTCCGGATTCCGGGTACCGAGCGCCACCTGCCAGCCATTCACGCCCAGGACAGGCAGCCC
Organism: Craseonycteris thonglongyai; assembly: GCA_004027555.1. Lineage (NCBI taxonomy): Eukaryota > Metazoa > Chordata > Mammalia > Chiroptera > Craseonycteridae > Craseonycteris > Craseonycteris thonglongyai. The sequence goes on from PVKE010001476.1 coordinate 44,043, forward strand.
AAGCTCCAGCGCGTCGGCCTGCTCGCCAGGAGGGATGCTGCCTTCGGCCGGGGGTGGCCCGGAAGGCAAGGACGACAAGAAGGACCCCGACGCCGGTGGCGGCAGTGGCGGCAGCAAGGGCTCCGGGGGCAGCTCGGCCGAAGGGGGACCCGCCGGGCTGGCTCACGGCCGGATTAGCTGTGGCGGCGGCATTAACGTGGACGTGAACCAGCACCCAGATGGGGGGCCCGGAGGCAAGGCTCTAGGCTCAGACTGTGGCGGCTCATCGGGCTCCAGCTCCGGCTCGGGCCCCAGCGCGCCCACCTCCTCCTCGGTGCTGGGCTCTGGGCTGGTGGCGCCAGTGTCGCCCTACAAGCCGGGCCAGACAGTGTTCCCTCTGCCTCCTGCAGGCATGACCTACCCAGGCAGCCTGGCTGGGGCCTACGCCGGCTACCCACCCCAGTTTCTGCCCCACGGCGTGGCGCTCGACCCCACCAAGCCGGGAAGCCTGGTGGGGGCGCAGCTGGCGGCGGCCGCGGCGGGCTCTCTGGGCTGCAGTAAGCCGGCCGGCTCGAGCCCCTTAGCCGGGGCGTCTCCGCCGTCTGTGATGACAGCCAGTTTGTGCCGGGACCCGTACTGCCTCAGCTACCACTGCGCCAGCCACCTGGCGGGAGCAGCGGCAGCCAGCGCGTCGTGCGCCCACGATCCGGCCGCGGCGCTCAAGTCTGGATACCCGCTCGTGTACCCCACGCACCCGCTGCACGGTGTGCACTCATCGCTGACGGCCGCGGCGGCTGCTGGCGCCACACCGCCCTCCCTGGCCGGCCACCCCCTCTACCCTTACGGCTTCATGCTCCCTAACGACCCACTCCCCCACATCTGCAACTGGGTGTCAGCGAACGGGCCATGCGACAAGCGCTTCGCCACATCGGAAGAGCTGCTGAGCCACTTGCGGACCCATACGGCCTTCCCCGGGACGGACAAACTGCTGTCGGGCTACCCCAGTTCGTCGTCTCTGGCCAGCGCCGCAGCGGCCGCCATGGCTTGCCACATGCACATCCCCACGTCCGGCGCCCCGGGCAGCCCCGGGACGCTGGCTCTGCGCAGCCCCCACCACGCGCTGGGACTCAGCAGCCGCTACCACCCGTACTCCAAGAGCCCGCTCCCCACACCCGGCGCCCCCGTGCCCGTGCCCGCCGCCACCGGACCCTACTACTCCCCCTACGCCCTCTACGGACAGAGACTGACCACGGCTTCGGCGCTGGGGTATCAGTGAGGGGCGGTCGCGAGGGTAGCGAGGAAGAGAAATAAGGGGGGGGGGCGAGGGAGGGGCGGGAACAGCGAGAAGCTACTGTCACCCGCGAGTGGGGAGACCCGGGCCAGGCAAGGAGAATATATATATATACACCGCATCTATCTACCCGAAGCAGCGACCGAGACCTGGTGGGAAATTCCCCTTCCCCCACCTCACCTCCTCACCCAAACTTTATAAAAGTTGGAAAAATATCATTTGACTTTTTATAGAAAAAGAAGGAAAAAAAATAATTGAGAAAGTGTCCGTCTGAGGACTGCATCAGTGGACACTGGTATTTATTTATGTTAGCTCCAAGCGGACCCGTGGTTCTGAAGTGCATTATTTAGTTTGAGCTCCGTAGGCAAAAATAATAAAAAAGAAAAAAAAAAGGAAAAATATAGAGGGGGGGGATTAAAACTTGAGGGTAAAAATGGAAAACAAACCCTCCCGTCCCTTGTAGATTATAAATAAATACAAAACCGCCACAGAACTAGAGGTCTTCTCTTTAATGTTACTTTAAAATTGCTATGGTTGTATTGTACGTTCTTATTTAATGTCTGATTGAAACACAATTTACATGCATGTTTGTTACAAAAAAATGAAAACAAAAACAAAACAAGTCACAATTTGTCAGCTCTGATTTCAAATTGCAATTATTTTTAAGGTGTATACCATCGGAAGAGAATGGGTATTTTTTTGTATGTATTCTGGAAGAAAAAAAAAAAAAAAAAAAGGAAAAACAATTCTATTCCAAAACCTCATTTGCCTTATTTTGTTCTTTAAAAGGAACACTTAACTATTTTTAATTTTTAAGTCCACCCGCTGAGAAGGGGACAAGTAAGGTTTACGTCATGTAATTTACTAAAATAATAGACAATGTATCGCTTTAAAGATTAAAATTCCGTATATTTGATGTATTAAAAGGTTTTTTCTTATCTTTTTTATTTTTAATTTTTTATATACTGGTTAAAGAGAAAGAGCATGACGGTTTCAGCCGCAGTGGGGTTCCTGGGCCTCAAGTCTGCTCCTTCCCAGGACCGTGGCCACGTTTTCGATTGTTTTGTTGTGATTTTCAGACAGAGGCAAAGGCTGTTCCGAAGGGCGGGCCAGTCGCGGGGTTGGCCTTGGGGGAAATATTTTTAAAGAGGGGGTTTCACAACTTGGAAAGATAGTATCCGTCACTGTTGCTCATTTCCTTTTTTAATTTTTCTCCCAGCACCCTGCTTATTAAAAGTGAAAGAAAAAAAATGCTTTAATTTCCTCGAGATTTTTGGGAGTTTCGTTTTGTGCAGAGAGGGGCGCAGGCCGGGACTCGCCAGCCGGGCCTCGGTCCCAGAGAGGGGCTGCTGCCCACGGTCCTTCCCGTGGCATTCCAAGTCGCCCCTGTCCCGGGCTGGCAGCCGGGATAGATTGGGTGACGGAAGGTGCTTGGGGACCTCTTTCCCAGGCCTGGGGAGCGCGCGCCTGAACCCTCTTGTCTCTCAGGGAAAAGTGAGTTCGTCCTCCTTTTCCTCTAGTTGCCGAGGACCAGAGGTGGGCTGCGGCTGACCCCTCCAGCGCCTCGGCCCCGCACTCCAGCCCCGGGGTCCTTCCTCTCTCCGGGGTCGGGACGCGCGGAAGGCGGGCGCCGCGGGTGCTTTTCCCCGTCCCGATTTGTCTGCAGCCGGCGCTCTAGCGCAGTCTGTGGCGCAAGAGAGCGAGTCGGGTCACCGGACCCGGAAGCCCCTTCAATTCGACCCCGAGAGGGTCCTGCGCCGCTTCTTGGCCTCGCTGGGGCGGCCGCGTGGGCCCTGCGTGCTGTTCTGGGCTGCGAGCCTCGCTCAGCGAAGCCGGGGTCGGACCCCCTGTCCCGGCGCGGATCCCCGCCCGCCGCGCGCACCTCTCCCTTCTGCCCTGCTTGAGTGGCGGGACCGCGCTGCCTGAAGCGCCGGTGGAACCGTGCAGGGAAGAGCCTTATCATTTGTGGAGGAGGGTCGGAGGCCGAGCCCCCGCACCGCTGCCCCCACCCCAGCACACACACACTCCAGGCCTGGGCGTACCCCTGGACTTCGGGCTATTTGGGCACGCGCTTTCCGGGTCCGCAGGAGCTCTGGGATCCCGGGACTACGCGGTCGCGGCGCTGAGCTCGGACCCGGAGCTCCCTTCTCCTTGGGGTCAGGCCGTTCTGGGTTCTAGCCACCGACCTCCCTCCGCTCCAAACTCCCCCTGCTGCCTCGGGAGGCTCAACGCCGCGCAGAGGCCACCTTCGGCCGCGGGCCTCGGTCGGTCCACCGCGCGACCCCCCGCCGCCATGAGCCCGGGGAACAGTGACTGAGACTTTCCACCTTCCTACCAGCGTCAGCCTAGGGCTGCGCGGCCTTTTCCCAGGTCGCGCACAAAGCCGCCCCTGGGGCGCAGAGGGGAGCCCCCAGGCCTTCTCCTCTAGAGGACTAGGTGGAGACTCCAGCTCCGACGCCGCCACCCAGAGGAGGGCAGCCCCCAGCGCTGCCGGACCTCCTCCCTGGACTCCCCGACTCCGGGAACACGAGCTGGCACCCGAGGAGGATTCCGGCTGGCAATGTGCGGGGACACCGCAGCCTGCTCCCACTCCGGTTTGGCTAAGAGAACCCCTGACTCCTCGGGAACCCGGGCTGTGGGGAACCCAGGCGCTCAGACGACACCTCCCTGGTACGAAGTGCGAGGGGCTACGTTAGAGGAGGCGGTGGCGGCCAGAGCCCCGGCCCACTCGTGCTCACGGATTGGGGCGTGAAAGCCAGGCCCCATCTCACTCTGTCCCCAGCACCAGCCACAGGTCCCTGGCCACTGCCCCCCACGTTTCGCCTTCTTTTGCCTCGCGTCTTCCAACAGGGGGCCTTGGCCCACCACGCCTCGCCCGTCCGGACCCGCTTGGGCAGGGATGGACCTAGAAATTCCCCGGCCCTGGAATTTCAGGTCTGGGACCGGCAGTGAGACGAACTGGGCACGTTTGTGCCTTCACGTCCACTCTTGGTATTTTATTAACAAAAATCAAAAACAAAAGCCTTGGAATTTTAATGACACCTCCTTCCGGGAGAAGCTACGCGGAGACAGCAAAATTCCGGAGCTGAAGATCTTGGGGGCAGAAAGGGCTCCCCGAGGTGTTGCACCGAGCTGAGTCACTCTGGGCGCGGGGTTAGAGACAAGAGGATGCCGGTATGTGCTGCGGCTCCAGGCCGAGGGGCAAACCCCCTCGGGGAACACACCCTCCTCGCGGCGCGCCCCGGGCCCTTTCCTGCTTCTCCTGAACTGCGGTGGGATCGCCCGCGCACCGGCAGCGCGCCGCCGAAGCCGGAGTGAAGCACGGCGTGTCCGCCAGGCGGCGCTGCGGTGCCCGGCAGAGCGGAAGAAGACCCGAAACCCTGGCCGGTGCGGAGCCTGGCTGGGTGGCCATCCCAAGACCTTGCACCTCCACTTTCCAACACCTTTCCGAAGCGGTGTCCTGAAGTCCCCTCCTTGTAACTAGTTGCTCCTCTCCTGCTGCGAATCATATCCTTTGCACTACTCCACCTGCTCTAGCTTCTGCTGTTGTGTTCTTCTTACTCTATCCCAGAGGAATCGGCCCAGGGGTCACAGGCCCCTCCAACAAGTCACCTTGTCTGTCGTGGGGAAGTGGTCCCTACACATTCACGCGTTCTTTTACTCTCTCGTTCACTAAATATTGGCCTAACCCTTATCACCAGCTGCCCATCTTTTTACCAGCGCCTGACACAGTTGGAGAAACTGAAGCTAAGTCCTGGAAGCCAGTGCCAAGGCCAGCAGAGAAAGCCCAAGTCTTGCCTTCCATTCAGTCCCTGCCCCCATCTGTGCCGCTGGTGGTAACGCTGAGTGGCCCAGTGTCTTTGTGCAGGTGGCCTTTAAACAGTAAGGAAAGCAGACCAAAAAAAAAAGTCCTTCTATTATATTTGATGAAATCCCTGTGCTTTGGGTAAAAGTTGCCCCGAAGGGGAGACCTGTCCCTGAGAGGCAATCTGATGGCTTCTTCTGTACATACTGGCTTAGGGGTCCTCACCTTCTGTGGCTAGAAGCCTGGTAGTGCCCAGAGTGACTGCACATCTCAGGCTGGCCTGCTCACTCTATTATGGGCTATGTCCAGCCCATATTATCCTGTATCGCCCCATTTAAACTCCACAGCAATTCCATGAAGTCATTAGAATCTTTACTGTGCTATATAGATGAGGAAGCTGAGGCTCAGCTGGAAAAAGATCCGAGCTGGAGGTCACGTAGCTAGTGAGAGATGGAGTTTATGCAGATTCTCACCTTGGCTGCTCACTGTTGAGATTTGTAAAGTATAACAATGCCTGTGAACCAGAGATTCTGTTTCAGCTGGGAGAAAATATGGTGGGCATAACTGTTTTTTCTGTTGTTGTTGTTGAAGTTTTCAGTTTTATTGTTATTTTACTTGTTATGAAGATTTTTCAAGCATATGCAGATGAGGTTGCCCAGAACTGGAGGTTAGAGCAAATGGTATAACAGACCCCTGTACAACCATCACCCAGCCTCACCAGTTATCAACTCGTGGCCAATCTCATTTCCTCTCAACCCCCTCCAACTTGCCTACCTTCATTATTTTGAAGTGAATATAGACATCGTATCATTCACTTCCGCAGGTGTTTGTCACTTCCAGCCGGGGCCTGAACCAATCCAGGGCTCGTCCACTGCCCTGCCCCAGTTGAGGTTTGATGAGGTTAAAGACACTGACACCAACCTAAGAGGGTTGCTGTGAGGCTCAAATGAAATAATAAATGTGAAAATGCCCGACCTACTTTCTGGCCCATACCGGCTCTTAGTAAGGACAGATTTCTTTCCCTCTTTTCTTCCTAATGTCTCATTTCATTATGACCAGCCCTCTTGCTCAGGAATTAACTGTAGGGATGCTGAAATAGTTCAGTGGTTGAGAGCTTGCCTCGCAGTCGCAAGGTCTGGGGTTCAAGTCCCAGCCCTGGCCCATGCAAACCCATATGCTGAACTGCTGCACAACTGTTAACGGCCGAGGCAGCTCAGGAGCAAACGTTCCCATGTCCCATATGGGCTGCCCCTGGTTCGGTTCCCACCCCCATGCAGCTCCATATCCACCTGTGTAGAATGAAACCGTGTCACAACTAACGATGTTCAACTACAGAGACTGCTCTGGGCCATTTCTCTCTCTCTCTCTCTCTCTCTCTCTCTCTCTCTCTCTCTCTCTCTCTCTCTCTCTCTCTCTCTCCTTCTCTCATAACAATAAAAATAAATCTAAAAACAAAACCTAACTGTGGCTCCCTCTGGCTTGCAGACTCAAATTCGCACTCTACCACCTGACTATCAGAGCACCTGCAATCATGGTTCATCTTCTGATCTGACCATTCTTTGGCTGCCCTACCCGTGTCTCACAAATCTTCACAGTTCAAACACTCTGCCAACCAGCCAGCCCCCTGGAATGGCCTCCTCTGCCCCCTTTCCTCAAAGTTCTATCAAAACTCAAGTCCTCCAGGAAGCCCTCCAGGTTCTTCCTCCCCACCACCTCCTCCCACACACACACTGATCTTTCCCTCACCTCCCCTTGGCACTTAACACAAAGACAGAGGGTACAGGTATAAAGGTCACTGGACTAGGGATGAGGACACTTGAGTTTGAGTGGTATCTCATTATAGTTGTGTGTCCTTGGACAAGTCACTATAGTCTCTGTGAAACTTGTCTCCAAACCTGAAATAGGACCGTATATACTATAGGTGAGCAGCACATTTACCAATAATAATAGTGTTAGTAAGTAGCACGTGTTTCACACTTACTTTCCAGGTACTCATCTCATCCTATTATTATTACTATCCTCATTTGACAGATGAAGAAACTGAGGACTAGAGAGAAGTGATTTGAACTCAAGTTCTTAATTATTTTACTACACTGAGCTAATCTTTGTTCCTAAGATCTTTTTCCTCTGCCTTCTTTCCTAATTATCAGCAACTCAAAACTCCTGCTTTAAATCACAGGCTAGTGTTACCTCCTCCTTGAAGCCCTTAGGTTCTTCCCATTGGACCCAATGCTCTTCTCTTTGCTCCTATAGCACCTGTTCATCCCACCATCATACTCTCTCTACATTTTCCTGATAGTCTACACTCTGAGACCTTGTGGAAGAGGGACTATCTTCTACACCTTATGTCTAGTCCTGGCAGCTAGCATGATTCCTGGAACATAGTAGATGTTCAATAAATGTTAGAAGGAAAGAGGGAAAGGGAAGGAAAGATGAGAAGGAGAGAGGGGAAGTCAGAGGAAAAGAAAAAACAAAAGACAGAAAGGAAAAATGCGAAAGAATGGGGCCCTCTTGGGCAAGATGATTCTCCCAAAGAGAGTAGGAGAGAAAAGTAGCAGTGGCCTTAGAGGAACTTTGAATGTCTTTGCCCCTGTCACAAAACTAGGGCCGGCGAGCTTCTATGCATCAGTTAGAAATTACATTTGCTGACAATAACAAAGACTCTTGAATAGTGGCTTAAAGAAGATGAGTGTTCTCTCATTCCAAAGGTGGGCAGTTCAGGCTAAGTAGCCCTTGGTCCTCTGGGACCCAGGGCCCTTCTGTTTTCAGCTGTGCAGGCCAACCAGGAAGCTTTCATGCTCACTCAGCTATGAATCCAAGACGGCATCTAGAGCTCAGTAACCGTCACCTTATTCCAAACAGAAAGGAGGAGTGAAAAGAGGTGAAAGGGTCCCCTGGCTTTGAATGAATCTTTCTGGAATACACACACACTCTTAAGCTTATACCTTGGTAGGTAGAACTCATTCGCATGGCCATGCTTAGCTGCAAGGGAGAACTAGGAAATGTAATGTTTAGCTGGGCACACTGCTGCCTCAAATAAATTCAGGGTTCTGTTACTCAGGAAAGCAAGAAATATGGAAGTTGGGATAGAACATTAGCAGGCTTCCCTGCAGTACACAGATGGGATCCCCCAGAACAAGAGTCAGAAGAGAGCTGTCTCATTAGTGTCTACCCAGGGGGTCACTGGATGGTGACTTCTACCTCTAATCACAAAATCTTAGTGATAATGTGGGCAGAAGTGGTACTTGATAAGCCCATAGAAGTTATAATTCCAGGTTGGTGGGTTTTGTTCCTTAGTACCTGGAGGTGTATACTGCACCAACTTAGAGTGGGATTGGTCAAAAGTAATTTTTAACCTATAAAGAACTTGGGCTAGATAACTTCATTTTGGCCTTGCATCCTGCACATAACACCAACCCAGGAAGAAGCAATCATCTTTAAAAACAAACAAAGAATGATGAGGTAGAAAGGGAGTAGCATTGAAAACCTACCTCCCACCCCCTTCCATGTTATTGATTAAAAAGAAAAAAAAAAAAAAATACAGCCTGCAGATAGATGCTCAAGCAACTTTGCACTGACCCTACCTTAACTCGCTACAGACACCTAGAAGAAACAAACCCTAGCCAAAAAGAACACAAGCAGTAGCACTGCATCATAACAATACTTGAGCAAACTTTAGTCGTCACACCCTACGCAGTGGGCCCTCAGGGCAAATCTATGCTCAGTCTGAAAGATGTGGGCAGGGTGGGGGTTCTTGGAGAAAGGAAGAGGAGACTCCTCAGACTGGAAGGAGTAAGAAGAAAGCAGGACTAAGAATTCCTGAGTATGAGTGTTTTGATTGCCCTGTTGCTGGAACCTTCCTCAACTTCAGGTCTCAACAAGGAAGAGGCCCTTCAGAGTTCTGGGCTGACCTCTTTGCATGTCTCTCTTTGTTGCTACCATTTTTCTTTCACACACTTCACAAACATCTCTCCCCTACAACCTCCAGAGGCAATTCCTGTAGTGTGGGAATTCCATATCCTCCACATCACGGGTTCTTAAGCCTATTGTGAGTTGAGGAAGGAATGAAGAAACCACAGCCTTTTTTTGAGAATTCAAGAAAAGTTATAGCCCATCTTTATAGAAATCAGTACACATACTCAACATTGGAAAAATGGTTTTAGGTAGTTCATGGACCTGTAGATTTTAAATTCTTGATTTTGAAGGAAATCCAAGATTTAAATATAAAAAGATCATGCCCTTGGGAAGTGCCCTAAAGGACTCTGGGGTTTCCTTTCTAAACTATTCTAACCAAGGTGACGTTCCAACTACTCTGTGTCATTAACTCTAATAAATAACACTTGTCAACCTACCACAAGCCAGTATTAACCTGTGAAACCTTCACAATAACTCTATGAAGTGGGCACTATCATTAGCCCCACTTTGCAGATGAATAAACTGAGTCACAGAGAGGTGAAGTGACTTGCTCAAGGTCACACAGCCAGGAAGTGGCAGAAGTGGGATCTGTTCTAGGCTGTTAGACTCCAGGGCCAGTATTCTTTGTACATTGTGGTCTTTACCTCTTCGTACTCTGAAAGCACATACATGTGCTCTTCTCCCCTAACACAAGTGTCAGACCCCACCCAGTAAGTGTGCTGCATGCAGTCAGCTCACACTGGCTCACAAGAGCCAGTTGTACACATCTCCTCCCAACCCTTCACTCTGTGGCATTCTGTTGATAACTTGAAATCAACCACAGTGGGAGTATTTATACCACAGCAATTGGCAAACACTACAAGTGGAGCTGTTTGCTAAGCATTTACCAGCACACCACTGGACTCACTTAATTCTTGTTCCACTCAGATAGCTGCAACCCGCAGATCCAACCCCGTAGGCCCTAAGTCAGTGGGAAGCAGGAGTCTGCCTCCCTGCCAGTGAGGAGGGTTTAGATACGGCCTGCTGCCCCAGGCTGTGTGTGGGGTATTGAGGGAGATTATAGCTCCCCTCTCTGACCCCACCCATGCAGGCCATCTTCCGGCTGCCCTCAGTACCTTCCCTGTTCTGGAACCCACGTCTGGTCATCTGGGGGCCTGGGACCCTCCTTCCACACAGATACTTTACACCAAGAAGACTGACCACTGCAAGATGGTTCTGACAGCCCAACTCAGCTGAGGAGCCATTGGCTGCCTAGAAGCTTCTGCAGCCTGCCCAGCTCTGTACCCCTGACATTGGGTGCTGGGCTATTGATGCCAGCCAGATCTAGCTGACCCTTTTGGGTCAGTCACCACAAACAGCCGGCCCCTCCCTCCTGCCCCCCTGGATACCAGCCCTATTCCTTCTCCTCCACCTTCTGAGACCACCCAGCAAACTGCCCCGCTGGGGCCAAGACAGTCAGGACAATGCACATTCTCTGACCTTGGTCCACAGGGAAACCCCATCCCACAGCAAGAATTCTAGTAGGCCAGGCCTCAGGGGAGCCCGTTCTGGTGCCTTTTCACAGGGCAGTCTCAGGTCACGGGAAATAAACTGCACTATTATTATTATTATTACCAGTTAGTGAGCATATTTCTTGTGCCAAGAGCTTTATATTTCTTTAAATCTCTTTAAATACCTGTAAGAGCTTTAGGAGATAAGTACTATATTAATCTCGTGTTATAAAAGAGAAAACTGAGGGGAAGCCAGGATGGCTCAGTAGGTTAGGCACTCACTTTGCAGCCCCCGGGGACCGAGGATCGAATCCCGGCCCTGGTCCGTGTGGACCCATATGCTGCCAGTTCAGTTCTCACTGGGGTGAAGACCCCGGCCCAGTTCCTGCCCTGTGCAGCCCTGCCCACCTGTGGAATGAAACTATGTGGAATAACCAATGATGTGATACTATGGAGACTGCTCTGGGTCCCCTCCCTTCTCTCTGTCTCTGTACCTCTCTCTCTCTCTCTCTGTCAAAAACAATAAAAATAAATCTTTAAAAGAGAAAACTGAGACTCAGAGAGGTTAAGTAATATGCCTGAAGTCACACAGCTAACAAGTATGGTCTGAAATGAAAGGCCAGAATTGTTTTACTCTATAGTTCATAGCCCCAGGGAAGTGTGGGAAGGGCAGCCTCTTGACTCCCTTAGGTTTCCCTGGGGTAGTCCCCAAGGTGAGAGGGAAGACAACTTTGGTCACCTGTAGCAAGACCACTGCCCAGTCAGAGTTGTGAGTCTCCAGCCATGGAAAGTGAGTGTTCAACTGTCAGGCATCAACACACCTCCTGCATCACCCAGCATCATCTTACACAAGGAGGCAGTGGGAAGATGACAGGCTGTGATGTCTGTCCAGTCCAGGGGCTCACAGAGACAAGTGATGCCTTAAGGCGGGCTGTGATAAGGGCTATAGTCAGTGGAGGCACAGGATTAATCCCCATAGGAGGACGTGGAACTTTTCCTGGACTGGCGCCAAGGAGGAGGCAGCAATTGAGCTGGACTTGGACAAAGAATAGGTATATGATGCGCAGAAATGGGGGGTATGAAACCCAGGAGGAAGGACCAGCAAAACCAAAGGCAGAGGCAGGATGGCCCAGGAGGGTGTTTCATAAGGATGTGGCTATGGCAAAGGGGGTGGTGGGGATGGGGTGGGAACAGCTGGTGCCCTGTTCTTTGGGAAGCAAGGGGAAGCTTGTCCACTGTCTTTAAGCAGAAGTGTATCATTAGCGATGAAACAATGAGAGACTAGAGATAAAGAGACCGATTCGGCGGTCAGGTGATTCAGGCAGCAGAAGGTGACAGCTGGAAGCAGGGGAGAGGCTGCAGGATGCAAGAACAGTTCCAAGGGACAGTGAGGGGGTAACAGGGGCTGGAAAGGAAAGAGGGAGGCACGTATGACCCTTTTGCCTCTGGTATTGGACCACACTGCTGGAACAAGGAGACCCCCAGATACAGTGACTTAAATCAGACAGAAGTTTCTCTTAGGTCCCTGTGATCTAGGCTGGGAAGGCCATGACATCATTCAGGGACCCACGTTCCTTCCATGTGGGTGCTCCTTCACCCCCTGACACATTCTCTCCATTAGTATGATCAAATATGGGCACTGTTCCCACCGGTGGCCAGGGCAAAGGCTGGAGTCCAGGGCAAGCAATGTCCTTCTGAACAAGCGAGGGAGAAATGGCTCAGAGTCACCTGGCCACACTCAGCTATTAGGGAGACTATGAAATGTAGTTTCTGCCCAGGTGGCCATGTGTGAAGAAAAATGGGAGAATAGATTTAGGGAAGGAGGACTAACCAGGAGTCTGCCACACCCGGTACCTGGCAGGGGTTCTGAGGGAAAGCAGGCTTTGGCAGGAAGATAGAGTGGAAGTTTTGTATGGGTTGAGTTTCCAATTCCTGCAGCAGGTCAGAGCTGGAGATGTAAATGTTTGAGCTGTAAGCAGAAAAGAGAGAGTTGAAACCTGGTGTGTGGGAGAGAAAATAGAAGAAATTGGACTAAGAGATTAGCCTGACACTCTTGAGGACAGCTTACAAGGAACAGTGTGCCAATTGTATTTTCCAAAGAGGGTGGCACCGGCATGTCACCTCCCATACACCCTTCTCACACGATGAAGTTGACAGACCTCGCTTGGCAGGCAGGTCTCTGTTTCTTCCCCTTGTGGTCAGAGTACAGTGATGCTATGTGACTTCCAAGGCCATCAGCACAAGTGAAAGCACTTTCTCCAGCGATGCTCGCTCTCGGATTCCCACACTGCGAGGAAGCCCAGCGGCCACATGGACAGGCCACGTGTAGGTGTTCTGACGACAGCTACAACGAAAGTCCCACCAACAGTGACATCACAGCATGGAGTAAGAAGCCTCAGAAGATGCCGGCTCTCCAGCCTTCAGCTGCTCCTGCTGACCCTGAGTGGAGCAGAGGTGAGCCCTCCCCACAAACCCCGCCCAAATTGCCAATTCAGGAACAAAATCAGTGTGGTTTCTCTCTAAAGCCACTACATTTTGAAGTCTTTTTCTAGTACTAGGTAACTGATATAAGCCAGAACCCCTTTTCCTACCCTAGGAGAATGCCCCAAATTACACAGAAAAGGGGTGGCTCTGGGTTGACCTTACCTACCCCCATACATCTCCTGCTTGTCCCTTTTCCAGCCATGATGTGTCCCTTTATCCATGTTCCTAGCCCCCAGCTCTCTGCTTTGACCAGCCTCTGGACCCCCAGAATGGCTGCCTCTCTAGCCCCTCTCAGGCAGGGCCCTTGACCTGGCTCCAAAGTCCACCCCACAAAGGGCATTCCCAAACTGCACCCTTCTCTCTCTCCATCCCTGGAGGGCTGAGAGGGTGGTCTGGTGGCAGAGAAGTAGGAGAGCGCAGGGTCTCCAAACACAGGGATGGAAAGGTTTCCTTGTTGCCTTTAATATACCCGCTTCCCCTCAGGATATCTGCATAAGGAACAAATGCCAAACTTGGAAAGACAGAGGGATGAGGGTCACAGAGGCGTCCCTCTGTGACAAATAGGCAGACCAAGGGCACACAGATCGGTAGGTGGTTAAAGGCACCATATCCTGGGTCATGGCTCCAGTGCCAGGAACCTCTACCTAACAAGGCAGCGGGGATGGGGGCTGTGGTAGGGGGCTTGGCCAGAGCATTACTGAGGTACATCGTGAAATGGGTACCACCATCAAGCTAACACATTCATCACCTCACACTGTGTGTGTTGAAAACACTTAAGATCTACTGTCAGCAAATTTCAACTCTACAGTACAGTGTTATTGACTATGATCACCGTGCTGTACCTTATACATCTTATAACTTTAATTGTACCCTTTAACCAATATCTCCCTGTTTCTCCCACTTTCCAGGCCCAGGCAACCACCATTCTACTCTTTGCTTCTATTGTTTTGACTATTTTACATTTATTATATATGTGGTATCACCTAGTATTTGTTCTTCTGTGTCTGGCTTATTTCACTTAGCATAATGTACTCTGTTTCATTCATGCTGTTCCAAATGGCAGGATTTTCTTATTTTTTTAAGTGTGTATGTATGTATCACATTTTCTTTATTCATTCATCCATAAGTTGATTCTATATGTTCACTATTGTGAATAATATTGCAATAAACAGGCATCTTTTAGAGATACTTATTTCATTTTCTTTGGAAATACACCCAGACATAGAATTGTTGGATCACATAGTAGTTCCAGTGGCTGTACCCGTTTACATTCCCAGCAAGAATGTGCAGGCTTCTGTCCACATTCTTTGCCAACACTTGTTACCTCATCTTTGATAATAGCCACCTTAACATGTATGAGATATCTCATTGTGGTTTCGATTCGCATTTCCCTGGTGATCAGTGATATTGAAAGCTTTTCATGTACCTGTTGACCATTTGTATGTCTTCTTGGAAAAATATCTATTCAGGTTGTTTGCCCATTTTTAAATGAATTATTTGTTTTGTTTTAGTTTTTTTGGTCTTTGGTTTTTTGGTTTTGTTTGTTTGTTTGTTTGTTTGTTGCTGGTAAGTTTAATGAGTTCCTTATATATTTTGGATAGCAACCCCTAATTTGATATATGGCTTCTAAATATGTCCTTCAATCCCGCAAGTTGCCTTCTTCCTTTTATTATTTCCTTTGCTGTAAGAAGCGTGTGAGTTTGATGTAATACCCCTTGTCTGTTTTTGCTCTTGTTCCTGTGCTTTTGGTGTCACGTCCAAAAAAAAAAATCATTGCCAAGACCAAGGTCCAGGAGATTTTTCCTTATATATTTTTTTAAGAGTTTTATGGCATTAGGGCTTATGTTTAAGTCTTTAGTTAATTTTTGTGTATGGTATAAAATAAGGGTATGCCAATTTCTTAGGATGTTATCCCTATGCCTGGCATCAAATTCTATACATTCTGGGACTATGGCCAACATACCCCATCTATGCACCCTGAGAGTTCAATACTAGGACCAATGCCTGCCAAGGCAAGGGTCTGGCCATTGATCAAATAGCTGGCATGCTAATTGACTGATAGATCAATTAAGCACCCAACATATTGCCAGATCAGTAATTGATGAACAGACCATCAGCCTACCTGGCTAAACATAGGGTTTGAGCCTGAAGTACATTTATCCCAACCAACACTTAGCACAGCACTGGGCTTGGAGTAAGATGCTCAATAAACAGCTGCCATATTAGTCATATGGCCCACCTAGCCCCAAGAGAGGCTGGGACATGCAGTCTTTATTTTATTAAGATGGACTGCAAATCAAGGTTCTAGAACAGGACAAAGAGGAGAATGGAGATTGGAGGAACACCATGGCCTCTCCGATAAGGACACAGTGCTGGTTAAAGGTGCAGACACTTGAGGGCAATATGTCGGGTTCAGAAGGCGAGATTGCAGAGCTTTAGAATTATGGAGTTGCCTCACCTGCAGAACTTTCATGGGATCGCGATTTCTTCCTTTACCCATTGGTATCCTAGGGAGATGCTGAGCTGAGAAACAGAGAGGACACCTTTACCCCCTAAAATGCTTGCTTTCTATTTCCACAGGCCTGTCCTCAAGAAAGTCTAGTTTTAAGTTTTTCTTGATTCTGCTCATCATAAAATCTTACTAAAGTTCCCATTCAAGATCTGACCTCAGTGCGCCTGATTACAGTTGATCCTAAATTCTTTGCAGAGAGGGCCCACTCAGTGTCACAGGCTTCAATTCAGAAGCAAGAAGCAGATGTTCTGAAAATTCTTCCTCCTTGCCCCTTTGCTAAAATAGCTTCCCCTTGAGTCAAATAGCAAGCTCAGCATGTAGGTGGTACTGTGCCAAGATCTGGGCCCCACTACCTGGGTTCAAATTTCAATTTGGTTCCTGCCTGGGCGTATTGCTTTATCTACCCTTGAGCCTCAGTTACCTCATCTATAATGTGGGGTGAGAATAATAATGCCAACCTCATAGAGTTGTATCAGTGGACAGGATGTGGCTGGTGGTAAGAACTAAAAAACGCTTAGGTGTTATTAGAAACATAGACAGTCATTTCAGGCCTGCTTTTTCCTGCCTCTCCTGCTTTTCAAGAGGTAAACAGTCCTGTATTTTCTATCTCATGTACCCACTTCTGCTCCCCATGAACAGAGTAGAGAATCCCATTGCCAGCTCCGAGTGGAAGCAGAGTTGGCATGGAGTAAACAGGTTGGTGGTTTACATGTCTCTCTTCTGATCCAGGTGCCAGGTGTGCCCTCTCCTTTCGTCCCTCTGTTTCAGCCACATCCCACCCGGAGGTGCTGAGGTGGCCAGTGCTGTGCCATGGGTCTGTGCTGCCCACCCCTTCCCACGACTTTGAAGAAACATGGCAGGGCTGAGGACCTAATGCACAGGTCCCCTTCCTACCTGGCATTCAGACCACCCCTCTCCCAGAACACAAGATAACGAGATAAAAATGAAACTTGCTGCCAAGCTTCCCTTTGGTTCCTTGAGTATCACTTTTGTGTGTATTTATGGTAATCATCCTGCAACAAAAACAGTGACTTCACTGTCTAAATAATAAGGTAATTTGTTACAGCTAATTACTCAAGGACTTTCTTAATCTCAATTAAAAGATCCAAGAGGATTCCTGCCCCCCACCCCCGCCCCAATTCCAATGTTCCTGAAGATCCCCCTAATGTATTCTGGATCACAGATTAGCGGGTAGCCAAGAATGGTCCTTGCTGGGCAGAGCTGCTAAAATCCATCCCCGCAACGTGAAGCCGTGATTTATTGTGACATGGAATGTGGGACATTTCCCCAGCTTTTGTGATTGTGGTAATGAAGCTGTAAACCAAATAGCATGAAATGAGGCAAGGCCTTACAATTTAATCAGCTCGTAAACAGATCTACTGCATCAAGCAAATGACATTATTATCCATCCGAAGTAAATCATGCTAATCTCGGGAGATAAAATCAACATCGTTAATGGTCACATGTCATATTCATCAACACTAAACCATCCCCTTTGACAGATTAATCCTAACTACAGCTCCCAGGATGTATGGTAATAGGGCTTGTAGCATGCATTTCACTCCGTGCCAAGCTAACCAGCACTCTTAGGCTGCTATTACAAATAATTTTTTTATTGATTTACATATTTTAAAATGCATTTAAGGTGAGGCACCATTAAAAACCCTGTCATCCACCCATATTTCTTCCCTATATTCCCAGACTTTATTAATAGGAATGGGAAGACAAATGCAGTAAGCCTTATAAATACTTTGTTTAGGGCACTGTTAGGGATAATTAAGATTAGGTCTGGGGTATTTTTTTGGGGGGAGGGACAGGTGAGGAGCAGAAGGGGTGATAGGAGAAAGGGGTCGTCTTGTGACTAAGGGATAAAGGGAAATTACAGAATCCTTTCCTTCATGTCTTCCCTAGAGGTGCCAGGCAGAAGGGGAATAAATTCTCCCCCAAAGCCTTCCTTCTCCCCCTTTCGCCAGCACCCTACCTCCACCCCATCAACTCAGCCTTATAGTATGTGCATCTGTGCTTACGTATCGGTCATTGTATCCTGCCTGCTGACTTCAAATGCCAAATGTATTTATTTATCATGAGGCTGACCTAGGATGAATGCTCTTGGAAAAGTGTCCACTACTCAAAATGTCACTTTCCTTCAACAGGCCGTGCATTACATTGACAGGCATACTTTCAGAGACCCCTGAATGACGAGGATGGATGGACGGCTGTCGAGGCGGCCAGAGCTGTTGCCTGGGCCAAGTGGGGGGTGGGGGTGAGTGAGAGAGTGTGGGGTGGGTGCCCAAGTGATCTACACTCTTACCCAGGAACACAGAAGCAGTGGGGGCCAGGACGGTGACAGGAGATGCCACGTGGAGACTTTCAGGGCTATAATTTACAGTGACAAGCAGATAGCAACCCACCTTACTCCAGCCAAGCATCTAATGAGCACATTTGAGGGGGTTCTTGCCCACCAAAAGAGCCAGTAGGGGGTGGAGGGCTGGAAAAGGAATGTTGTGCTATCCTTCTTCTGAATGAAGAGGGTGGGGGTCCCAATGGCATTCCCAGCAACTATTCTGTGCAGCAACCCTGAGGTCACCTTTGAATGATACCCACATCAACCTGGATAGAAAGCAGGAAGTAGATGGATTTTGGAGGAAAATGTACCAGAATCCAGCTATTAAACTCAATTGAAGCACTTCTTTTTTTCTTATTAAATTTATCGGGGTGAGGGAAGCCGGGATGGCTCAGTGGGTTAGGCGCTCACTTTGCAGCCCCGGGGACCGAGGATCGAATCCTGGCCCCGGCCCATGCGGACCCATGTGCTGAACTGGGGAGTTCCCCCAGTTCAGTTCTCACCAGGGTGAGACCCCGGCCCAGTTTCTGTTCTGTGCAGCCCCAAGCCCACCTATGGAATGAAACTATGTGGAAAAACCAATGATGTGCAACTATGGAGACTGTTCTGGGCCCTCCCCCTTCTCTCTATCTCTGTCTCTGTCTCTGTATCTCTCTCTCTGTCAAAAACAATAAGTAAATCTTTTAAAAAAAATTTATTGCGGTGACATTTGTTAGTAAAATTATATAGATTTCAGGTGTACAATTCTATAATACATCATCTATGTGTGGCCGCATGAAGTATGACTCTTAATACACTGAAAAAACCCTGCCTCGGTTTAAGTGGACTGAGGTAAGGTCAGACACTCCCAGGTTGCCCCAGGCATGCTTTTTGTTGTTGTTGTTTTGTTTTTGACAGAGAGAGACTGAGACAGAAAGAGAGAGAGACAGAGACAGAGAGAGGGGGAGGGCCCAGTCTCCATAGCTGTATGTCATCAGCTTTCAACATGGTTTTGTTCCACACAGGTGGGTACAGGGCTGCACAGGGCAGGAACTGAACCAGGGACCTCCCACATAGGAAGCTTGCCCTGGTGAGAACTGAACTGGGGCTACACCCTAGTTCAGGGGCCACACCCCAGTTCAGCATATGGGTCCACACAGGCCAGGGCCAGGATTCAATCCTTGGTCCCCAGGGCTGTATAGCAAGAGCTCAACCCACTGAGCCATCCCAGCTTCCCCATCAGGCATGTTTTGTATAGCTCTCCTTCTGCTATAATTTATTTCAGAGGTAGGGAATTTGATAGATGCAACAGGAATCTGAAAAACTCCCCAGCCCAGGTCTGTTTTATAAAATTGCCTCAATCGATTAGACCAACTAATGAAATGATGCAGTGAAAATTAACTGCACTGTTTAGGTGGCACCAAGTTCAAGTGGTTAGAACCCACTGCGTTAGAATAGTCTCTAAAGATTTGGGGTTGAGGATTTTCTGGGATCCTGACTGAGAACCATGGACATTGCCTGCTCTGCTCAGTGGGGACCAGGGAGGCTGAGGACAGGCCTTTGCCTGGAGCTGCTTGGTCAGAGTTGGTCTTGTGTAGGGCAGTGGTTCATAATGTCCACGAGCGTAAAAAGCGCTTAGGGGCTTGTTCCAACACAGATTGCTCACCTCCACCCCAGGGTTTTTATTCAATAGATCTGAAAGGAGGCCAGAGGATTTGCATTTCTAGCAAGTACACAGGTGGTACTGCTGTTGCTGGTCTGGGGATGACACTTCAAAAGCCAGGGCTTGGGGGCAGGACCCCCTATTGCAGGGAGGGGCGGAGGGGCAAGGAGAAGATGTAGGTAAAGAGCATTAGTTTCTTGGGTACAGGTTATGGCAGGAAGCTGGGGCCCAAAACAGGACGTAAGGTCAGGAGTGGACTCCCACATCTCTGAAGGCTTTCCTAGTCGAAGTGTCTGTGACTCGGAGGGTCCAGTGAGCAAAGTGGGCCTGACAAGCCAGAGTCCAGAGCCCCAGAGGTCACGACCAAAAGCAGTGAGGGTCCCGGAGGCCAGATGTGGCTGGATTCTAGCCCCCAGCTCTGACGTGTGTGTTTCCTACAGCCCAGCCGCTCCCCTCTCGTCTGCACTCTCTCACCTCCTCTGTAAAGAGGCAGCATTGCACTAGCTTTTCTCCAAAGTGCCTTCCATTTCTAATAGATATGAAATTATGCTAGACTTTCCCAAAGAGTGAACTGCTTGTTCGTCTTGAAAAATGTGTTTCATGGCCAGGTAAGTTTGGAAAATTTTTCAAAATATAAGACCCCTCTT
This sequence comes from Craseonycteris thonglongyai, assembly GCA_004027555.1. Lineage (NCBI taxonomy): Eukaryota > Metazoa > Chordata > Mammalia > Chiroptera > Craseonycteridae > Craseonycteris > Craseonycteris thonglongyai. Next base: position 64,152 of record PVKE010001476.1, read on the forward strand.
GGAGTTATAATTTATATTCACATATTAAAGGCTTAACGAGTCCTAAAGTCAGGAAACCTGTTTAACTTTATTTAACCCAGCATTTCCCAATCTTATTGGACCACGGAACCCTTTTTCCACTGAACACCCATAAGCCTCCTTAACCTCTATTTATTATCAGTAGGGTTCTACAGAATACACTTTGGGAAACACTGGCCAATGCCAATGGTTGAGGCAGAAGCCGATGAGTATCTCAACAGCTGAAGACATCTTATCCCCTGTACCCAAAGGTGCAGGCCACTGCCCCTTGGCTCTTAGCACCTTGGTGCATTGGCACATTCAGAAAACATTGAATGAGCACCTGCCCACATGCCAAGGACTGAGCAGGTCACTCAACTAATATTAAGCAGCTAGTTCCTGCCCTAGGGAGCTCCTTGGCTGTGGGTGCAGGGGCAAGCCTAGGTGCTGCCTTGGCCGGGCAGAGAACCTTAGAGGTGCGAGCCAAGCTTGGCACTTCCGTCCCTCCTTTCCCGTGGGTTGATATCAATGTGCTATTGGTGTCACTCGTAGGTTTGAACTGTTCAGTCTTACCTGCCTATAACGCATGCAAACAAGTGCCTTCATTCATTTCACAGAAATACATTGAGCTGATTCAGCTTCCGGAAGTGGAAGTTCTGGGTTCTGCGGATGCCTCTGCTCCACCAGGGCCACACCCATCCTCTCAGCCCCACCAGCCTGCCTGCTCCTCCTGCTTCCCCATTTTTCAGTCTCCAGAGTGAGATATTCTCTCTGAACATTGCATTCGCCTTGCCCTGGGTCCTTCTCCCTAAGCCAGGGAAAATGAAAGCCAGGTGCATCTGTCTTTGCTTCTCTTTCTGCTATCCCATCTCTTCTTCCCTGCGGTGTGCCGCACCGGACAGGCCAGCTCAAAGGGGTGGGGACTGGGGGGAGACGAAGAAAAGGAAATAGTCAGAGCTGTTAAAGACTTCATTAATAGTTCAGACATGTTATACTGCCGTGCCACAGCAGCCATTCTTAAATCTGCTCTTGTTAAAAGCACTCCAGCCTCTGGACCGTGCTACAGGCAGCTTCCCTGGTGAGTATCAGGGCTCCGGGAGGCCAGAATGTGGCTGTCAAGATCATTCATTCGTTCGTGTGCCAGAACAGACAGCTGCTGTTTCCTGAAGAAAAATGCTTGTTTTGCTTGCAGATCCTCTTCTGGCCCACTGCCCTACAGAGGGAGGGTGGCCATTCATTTGGATAAGTCTTGATTAGGCTTCTTAATTTTCATAAAAGGCAATCAACCTGACAGTCCCCAGGTTGACTTAAAATGTTGTTCTTAAAATTATTATTATGGGGAAGCCTGGATGGCTCAGTGGGTTAAGCGCTCACTTTGCAGCCCCAGGGACCAAGGATCGACTCCCAGCCCTGGCCCGTGCGGACCCACATGCTGAACTGGGGAGTGCCCCCAGTTCAGTTCTCACCAGTGTGAGACCCCGGCCCAATTCCTGCCCTGTACAGCCCCTCACCCACCTGTGGAATCAAACTATGTGGAAAAACCAATGATGTGCAACCTATGGAGACTGTTCAGGGCCCTCCCCCTTCTCTCTGTCTCTGTCTGTATCTCTCTCTCTCTCTCTGTCTGTCTCTCTCTCTCTGTCAAAAACAATTTAAAAAATTATTATTATGAAAGTAATACCTACTTATTATAGAAATGCTACAAAAATGATTAATTTAGAAAGTGAGTCTGCTATAACCTTTCCTCCCCAAGATAACCACTTTTAGATGTTTTATCTAGTTTTATCCAGATTTTGCCTTCATATTTTATTTTTTCAATAATACTGGTCTGCTTCATTCTTAACACTGCATTGTTTTCTTCATTAACTTTTAAAAATTTATTTTTAAAATCTAATTTTATAGGTAAGCTATAAAATTCGCTCTCCCCCAAGGTTAAACACTGTCACCAATTTTTTTATCTATCCTTCCAGAAATTTTCTATTCTCCTATGTTGTGTTATTATTTCACTTTTAATCTAGGCAGGATTGTACAATACCTACTGTCTTGCAAGTTGCTTTTTTCACCCAATAACGTCTTACACAACTTTCCTAACAACATTGATGATTGCACAATATTCTCTGTAACGATGTGCTGTGGTTTATAATAGGCTGACCAGATGTACAATTTTAAATGGGGCAGAAAAAAATGGTACTGTCCCATTTCACATGGTACATATGGTCAGCCTAGTCTCACTGGACTAACTTCGAGCTATCAGTAGGCTGAGTATACCTACTATTTGAAACAGGACTGTACTGTTGTTTTCTGTGCCATTTTAAAATGATACATCTGGTCAGCCTATTTATATATCTCAACCCAATTCTCAGTCACACACAACACCTGAAATCCAGGACTTTGTCAGAAACAAGAACCTCACACTGTCCATTGCCGAGGATCTAATCAAAGCAGAGCTGAAAGAAACTCTTTTCAGAACAATTTGGTGATGAAGTTGGGGTTCGCCCTGCATTCTCCTAGTATCCAGAGTTCATCCCTGAATGAAACCACACATTTGATCCACACCTCCTGGATCTCCCAGAAATGCCTTCACCATTTCCAATGCAGGGGCACCCATAAGCCTGGCCCCTGCTCTAACCATGGGGATGGCATGGAGGATGTCAACCACTGATTGATTACCCAAGTGAGGTCCATGCAAGAAGGGTCTTGTTTCTTCTGAGGAGCTGATCTGCTTTTCCTTTAAGGACCATGTGACATTTGTAATTAATCATGTTGCTTATTTTCCTTTTTTCGCTTTGGCCTCCAGGAAGCCCAGAGCCAAATTTTAGTAATTACATAAAACTGTGTGCATATCTGCTTGCTATTTTTTTCCTTTCATCTTAATTGGATAGTCTTTTATATTTCTCCTGGACTTTTCATTTAAATATTTTTTTTTTAAGATTTATTTTATTGTTTCTGACAGAGACAGAGATGGAGACAGAGAGAGACAGAGAGAAAGGGGAGGGCCCAGAGTAGTCTCCATAGTTGTACATCATCAGTTTTCTCCACGGTTTTGTTCCACACAGGTGGGCAGGGGCCGCGCTGGATGGAAACTGGGCTGGGGGCCTCCCGCATGAGAAGCACACCCCAGTTCAGCATATGGGTCCGCACAGGCCAGGGCTGGGATTTAATCCTCAGTCCCTGGGGCTACAAAGCAAGCATTCAACCCACTGAGCCATCCCAGCTTCCCCTATTTTAAAGATCTTGATTTTTAATTTTTGAGTTTTTCCTTTTTCTCTTTTGCCGAGGCTTCTAATTTTTGTTGGTACCCTTGAAAGTCACCTCATTCTTCTTTTTAAATCACCGGATAAACCAGAGCATTAGAAAAAAATTATTTGGGAAGACGTGTTACTGGCATTACTCCTTTCTGTCCTCATGGGTGCTTCTCCTGTGCTCTGTTGATGTGGAGAGGGTTGGAGGGTGCTGGGGACACCACAGATGCAAGGTGGGGCAGCAGGTGGCCTGATTGGAGAGATTTGTAGTTCAAAGACATAGGGCCAAAACTCATCCAAACTGTGTGGGCTCCCTTGCAGAGAGATGTGGAGGCTACTAGGCTGCTTAGCAGGGCTCACTGCCTCAACTCTGAGTTTACTGGGCCTTTTCTACGCCTGAGAGGTGCCTCGTCCTAACAGGACCGTCACTCCTGAGATCAGGAGTGGGAAACAGGCAAGGACAACGTGGGACGTGCAATGATTTCAGTGTCCAAATCAGGAGGGACCCCGTGTCTTCCACTAAATAAGGGGCAGGGAGTGGCAGTCCCTAGAACTCAGTGGGTTAGATGTTGTCCTGTCACCTTCCATGAGGAATGGCTGTGATAAAATAATAACCAGGAACAGTAGGTGACCCAGTTTGAACAAAGGGGCTGAGGATCGATGCTCTGCAGCCTCTGCCTGCTTTGTGGGTCCTTTTGCTACAACATTATATATTATATGCAAATCGCGGCACCAACTTAAGGCCGCTTTTCATGTCAAGTGACTTCTTTGAGCCTATATGTTATATTTTACAGATCTTGGACAGTAACATTTTTCTTTTTAGTGCGAAGTTGCTCAAGGTTCATCTGAGACTCTTTTAAATTGCTGCTTTCAGAGAAATAACAATGTAAAATGACACGATGATGTATGGCCCCGTCCAGCCGACCAGGGCTGCAGCAGCCGCAAACGCCACCAAACCTCTGGGAATGAAGCGGTCTCCGGAGCGCCATTGTGCAATTGTCCTAGCCAGATCATTTTTAATTAGTTGCAATTAATTTCAAGTGACAGCGTCCTGCAAAATCAAGTCAAAGAGTCTCCAGTGCGTGGGTGGGGTTATTAGGAACAGACGGCTGGTGAGAGAAAAGCCAGAGGGAGGTCTCATCATGGGTTTCTACCTACAACAAGGTTTCCTGGGTAGTGGGTGGAAGGAACTTCCTTCTAATGATGCAAATGTTCTGATTCTTTCTGGGTTGTGTATAAGCCCTGCTAGGTGGGCGCTTATCACACCCCATACCTATGGGCAAGCATGTTCCAGCCATTATCTTGCTTCAGTAACACAAAGTGGTTCAGCCAGATAACCTCTGCTTCAGTGTGGCAGAAGCAGACCCCAAGATGAGGATTTAAACAGGAGTGTATTTGGAAGGTGACCACCCCACACCCCACCCCCTCTGAGTGGGAAGTGAATCAGGAAAGGGAAGGAAACCAATAAGGAATGTGTTATTTTTTTTTTTTTAGATTTCTTTTATTATTTTTGACAGACACAAAGAGAGACAGAGAGAAGGGGGAGGGCCCAGAGCAGTCTGCATAGTTGTGCATCATCAGTTTTCAACATGGTTTTGTTCCACACAGGTGGGCAGGGGCTGCGTATGGTTGCAGCCAGGTTTGGGGTATCCTGAATGGGAGGCACACTCCCTCAAACTGGGAGCTGAACCAGGAGCCTCCCACATGGGCCACACATCCCAGTTCAGCACATGGGTCCATACGGACTGGGGCTGGGATTCGATCCTCGGTCCCTGGGGCTGGAAAGCGAACCTGCTGAGCCATCCCAGCTTTCCCATGGGGTATGTTATTAAACAAGTTAGCCCTGTGGGTACCTGGAGCTCACTCCCATTGAGGAACTCTGGGAGACACCCTCGAATGTACATACATCTCAAAGCTATCCTACCCATGAGATGAAGGGTACCTATTTATACAATGAACCTGTTGGTCATTGGTGGAGGACTGCTTCTGAGTTAAGGTGCATCAGTGGTTGGAGGAAGTTCTTAGGCAGAAAAATGCAGCTGCTAGCAGCTGGAAGTGAGGCTTGGATACCTGACATGGCAAGGGCAAGGGGATGGGGTGAGCACCAACAGTGTCTGCTATAACATCTAGCACCCCTTCCAGTCCTGACATCCTACAATTCCTCCAACCCCCCTTGGCTATTCCCCTAAGGCATTTACATAGGGAGAAACAGACAGAGAGGGTAAGTGGGGCACCCTGCCCGAGGCCCCAAGCCTTGCAGAGGAGAGCTGAGAAGTCAGGCCACCCTGCCCCTTGGTGGCAGGCTCCTGCCCTGTCTCATCTAGGAACTCTTGGATAAAGCTATTGTAAGCAGATCTGGTTTCCTTCCCTCCAGCCAGTGCTGACACTCGCATATACTATGTTCCCAGCAAACATCTCTGATTCTGATCTTGGCACCCTTTCCCCAGCATCCGGGTTTGTATGTAGAATTGTTCACATCAGGATTGCTGTTGAACAACGGTACATGCACAAGAGATAAAACTAGAGAGAGTATCCCTCCTGAGTACCGTGCGTGCCCTGCAACGGTGAGGTCCAGGGATGGAATCCTGACCCCAGCCCATGCAAACTCATATGCCAAACCGCAGCCCAACTGGTAACTGCCAGATTGGCTCAGCAGCGAAGGTTCTCGTCTCCCATGCAGAAAGCCCCTGGTTCGCTTCCCACCCCACATGGCCCCACATCCACCTGTGTGGAATGAAACCATGTCACAACTAATGAGGTACCACTATGGAGACTGCTCTGGACCCTTGTTTCTTCTCTCTTGTACTCTCTCACCTTCTCTCAAAAACAATGAAATAAATCTTTCTAAAAAATGGAAATGGATTACTGCATTCATTGGGGGGACCCCTAGCATTGCCTCCTTTCTTCCAGAGCCTTGGCCCACTGTCTGCTTTGGGTTAGGACACAAGAACCCTCATTGGGGCATGTGATCATCCTCCTGTTGTCACTCATGCGGCCCCTGTCTCCAGAGGAGCCAGGTTCCCCTTAATCATCCTTTATGACATGACCATCCATTAACTTACATAAACCCTGTCTTTCCACCTGGCCAATCTTCCCATTTATGAAGGATGCCTCTTTGCCTGCAGAAGTCACTTTGAAGTCACCATCACCCTATCAGATTTCTTCCCCCAGTTATCAATATGTCTTCTCTTTGAACTTCCAATAAATTGTTTTTCAACGGTTCCAGAATTTGGGTGGCTTATTTGTTTTTTTGGTGACTTTCAGCAAATGTGTTTTTTAGTTTTTTGTTGTTTTGTTTTTGTTTTTCCTAATCTCTCTTTGCTTTGATGAGACTGTTGTGAAATCTCTGTTCTAAAGTCTGGGGCATCTCCCTTTTGCCCAGCTCTTTCAAGCTGCGGGATAGGGTTTTCTGGACTTTGCTATAGATGCCTTTCTCTTGTGTCTCCCCACAGGGCTTCCTTTCTTGTTGGACTTGCGTGGTTCAGGTCAGCAAGACAGGTGAGTGCCCTCTTACCCAGCGCCTGCACAGGGCCATAAAAGGTAACCACTTCAAGTCTATCTTTGGGGAGGTTACATATTTATTGGGACACAAGTGACAACCAAGGGCTTCCTTTAAGGAGGAAGAAAGGCAGGCCTGGGTAGGGCTGTGAGATTAAAGTGGCCAGACTAGGTTCCTGAAGAAGTGGTTGAGGCTGGAATTCTCGGAACTGTAACCCTCAGCCGATCAGACGCAGCCTCCTTTTATTACCGGGTCTATCATGCCCCATTTATTGTCCCAGGATGGGAAGCAAAGATCATATAACCAACTTATCCACACATTTTGTAAAATCAATATATTGACCCAACTTTAATATAAGGGAGAAATCAAAGGAAAGTAAGGTATAATAAAATAATACATATTTCAACACTAAATGCTCAGCAACAATGAAAGACATGACATATTTACACCTAAATAGAAAACCACTTGATGGGACAGCTGTCAGTAGCTCCTGTCACAGGGTGTATGCTGGTAACTTAGGGACATGAGAGAGGTGTCCACAAGCATGGCAGGTTCGAAAATGGTGAACAATTCTTGGTAAGCTTCTATACAAAACAGAGGAAAATTTCTTCCTCAGTCCTCACAGCGGTTTCATTCCTACAATATTCAGTATATATTAAGCCTGCAAAAATATTCTGTGCTTATATCTAGGTTTAGACTCAGCTCACTGTAAACAGATTTCTCCACCAGGCTCACTATCACACATAGGACCTCTGTGGTCCTGTGCAGGTCCCACACTGCTGGCCAGTTCCTTCATCGTATAGGGGAATGGCGCCCCCTAGGGTTGTGGAGAACACAGCAGCTTGCTTGGGATTTTCAAAAGTGGCATGGGACGTGGCAGAATTCTTCATGGTGTGGGACTGTCCTACACATCACAGTAAGCAGAGAGCATTCCCAGCTGCCCTCTCCCCCCCTCCACACTAAATGTCAGCATTATAACAGCAAAACATCCCCACAAAAGCCCAAACTAGCCCCTAGACAGCACAACCCCATTGAGAGCTACTGCCGTAGAGGTAACTGGCTGCAGCCTCTCCCACCAGCGAGCGGTCCTCAGCCTCTTTCTGGCACCTCTTTATTGCTTCCTCAATTCATCTTTTCCTTCCCACTCCTGCCCCTGCTCTATGGCCTCATTTCTAGGCCAGCAGACACACCTGCCCGGCCCCCTCTTTCTGGCCTCAGCCACAGAACCCCACCAAGGCTGCAGTTCAGAGTCCTTTCTGTCCTTCAGTGCACTCAGAATTCAGTCCCACGCTGACAGGGCTTCTTGCTTTGACCCAACTTTTCACAGTAATTGTTCTTCCCACCTGCTTCCATTCTCTAAGCATTCCCACCTCCAAATGTTGGCTCCCACCTGACCAAACCCTATCACACATCCCACTGCTGGCCTATCTCTCCCTCTTTAAATGAGAATCTCCCCAGAGCAAGACCCAGGACTTACCACCCTTAGGGCCTGCATTGCAGATCCATGGGCTGAAGGTGGGGTTGAGGGTAGGGCTCCCCTGGGAGGAGCATGAATTTCATCAATGGGCCTCTGGAAGCCACGTGGCTTTGTGAGTGGGGTCTGGCTTGAAGCAGTGGTGGCTTCCAGGGATTGCTGGGGTGAGGCAGGGCACAGAGTACTGGGACAAAGGCAGAAGGCTAATGCCTTCCTCCGGCAGGGAAGAATGATCACTTAGCTTCCCAGGTGAGCCAGGAATCAGAAGAGGCCCTGAAGCTACTCTGTCTGGGAAGTGGTTGAGTGAGGAAGGACCATGGTCATGAGCTGTGGAGAGAACACCAGCCTGGCAGTCCCAAGGCTTGGGTTCAAGTCACCAGCCTCGATGCCCTACCTGCAGGGGCACACGATGCCAGGTGGCCCTCCTGTGCCAGGAGGTTTCAGTGAGAAGGCGTTTCACTGACTTGTCCCTGGCTAACTTAAATCCACATTACTGTTATCTGGCCTCGTGGTTATGGCATCAATCTCACTAAACATCTTCTGCGCCTCCCTCCTAATTTAGGTAAGGCTTCGCAATATAGCTCACCATGCATTGTGTTATTTGAGTAGGTTACATTATTATAAGATACTAATAAATCCTATATTATTATCCAAAGAAAGATGCCCTTTGTTCAGTACGCTATCCTCGTCTATGCCACGCTGTTAACATTGTGTGCTTAGCCCCATCCTGTACAGAGCTTGCCCCTTCCCCTTTGTTCCCATTGTCAGCTCCGCAGGGACCGGGAAGGGAGAGCGGGTGAGGCCAGCAGAGCCCGTGCAGGGGTGTTGGAGAACTCTCCCCAGGCTCTCCTGTGCACCAAGCCGCCTCGTAAGAACGGTGCCCCCATATTCACCTCACGCAGAGTCCTCAGGTCCCTCCTTGTTCTAGGGGCTCCCACTTCTCTTGTGACCTCAGAGTTTCTCACTATGCCAAGGGTGTGTCCATGAGCAAGGCTGCTTCTGGTGCCTCTTGACCAAGACAAGGGTGAGTAGGATGAGGGGTGCACTGCGAGCCTGAAATAGGCCACAAGAGCTCCCCTGTGGAATGCACACTGAGGGGTGTCATGCTCTGGGACCCTGAGGGAGACTGGGGGGAGACAGAGAACGCTTTTGTCATCACACCCTGGCTCCCTTGCAGCCTCCCTCAACCCCACCACTGTGCAGCTCTGTAACCGGTGACCTTTGACCTTTGTCCAGACTTCTCTTGCCGATGCAACAAGCTGCCAGAATGCAGATCAGAAGTTTAACTTTCTCAGGAGGCCCTGCAGGGCCCAGCCCGAGGCTGAGTACATATCAGCATCACTGGAGAATCAGATTCTTAAAGTACAGATGCCCAGGCCCCAGTCTGGAGAATTTGATTTATGCATAGCAACCATGGCTAGAGCTTGGACTTACGTATTTTTCTTTTAAATCTCTGGTAACTTGACACGGTCAGGAGAAAAGACTGGCCACCTTCTGGCTAAAGCCTTGAGCAAAATTGGTGAGGGGGCAACTCTAACTTTACGGCTTAATCTCTTAAACAGGATGCCCTAGGAGCCCCCCGAGAATCACAACAGCCCACAAACCAGGACATCGCCCCAGGCGGGGCCCAGGTCTGCTCCCAGCGAGCCAGCTGAGGAGACCGAGGGCCTGGTCACCTCCCCCTGGGCCTGTCTCCCTGGCCAAGGCTGTGATGGGGCCTCCCTGTGGGGTGACAGGGAACTGCTTGCTGGTCTACCATTGCAAGGCTGACTGGGGCAGACCTGGCAAATTCCTGGACAGAGAAGGGAGGTGTGTGTGTGTGTGTGTGTGTGTGTGTGCGTGCATGTGTGTGTGTGTGCGCACGCGCGCGCGCATGGGTGTGGGCACACAGGTGCTAGTGCACTCTCTTCATTGCTACTGCAACTGCTGCTGCTGCAGGAAAGCAGACGTCTAAAGCCCTCATTGTAACTTCATCACACTGGGGGGTGCTGACTTGCCCAAGGCTAGTGGTGAGGCTGGGGGTGGGACTTGCCCAAGGCTAGTGGTGGGGTGGAAGTGGATCTCGGGGATTGAAGTGGGAGGACTCTAAGATTTCCCTCTGGCCGTTTTGGACGAGACCAGGCAGGGGCAGGAAGGGGGTGCCTAGACCGCCAGCTGAAGCAGAGCAGTAGCACCCCACCCCCACACAGGGCCTGACTCTAATATCTTCTGATGGGACAAATTGGTGAGTACAACTATTAGCTGGGTGACATCAAAAAGCATTAATCTCTGCTTCTCGAGCAAGACCAGCACCACATTAGTGCCTTGCACCCAGTCATTATTAAGACTTTAGCCCAAGGGTGTAATAAATGTTTTATGGCATGCAAACCAAGGTAATGGAATGCAAATCCCATAATATAGCCATACATTTATTTCCTAATGGAGCAAATGATGATGTATTTTATCTGAGAAGAGCTGCCGATAGGGTCTGCTTTGAAAATGTGAAGTTAGGGACTCAGAAGGTGAGTAGGTCACTCTGCTAGTGTGGGGACTTGGGGTGAGCAAGGGTGGGAGCCGTGCTGGGGCTTCTCAGCAACAGTCAAGCTTTCAAGCACACGACGCTCTGGGCAAGCCTATCACTCTTGTTCTCATGCCCCCAAATGCCCTCCTTTGGGGGTACATATGGAACATTCTGAGGCTTAATTACATCCCCTTTGCAGAGTGCCCCTCCTCCCTGGAGCCCCCACCCCCACCCGGAGCTGCATACCAATAAGCTACTCAGCTCATATTGGCTTTCCAAAAATATGGCAGCATTAAGGTGTGAAATGTTAATGGGATTGAGGAACGCGGGGCGATTTCTCCAGTGGAGTTAGGACTTGGCACGAGTGCTGTTTTTATTAAGAGGCCAACCTTGTTCAGTTGCAGCCCTAGGGCTGGTGGGGAGGCCAGGCTGGCTACCCCTGGCACCTGCAGCCGTGGGAAGGGCTCCAGGTGGTGGAGTCCCCCGTGTCTTTCTGACCGCTGCTGCTTCGCAAAGAACTTTTGATTATTTAGTTGTCCAAAAAGAGCGTGGGATATCTTCTGTAGTCAGAAGGCTTCTTCATTCCCAAGAACCTCCCTAGTGCCCACTCTTAGCCTTCCCAGGCCCAGGCACACAGTACCCAGCTGGGCAGGAGGTCATGTCTAAGGATCTGTTGAATTCCTACATTTATGTGGACAACAAGAAGTTCAAGACCTGTCTTTGTCTTCTCATACTGATGATCTAACTAGGAAAAAAGAGACACATCTGAAAAGAAATGATTGATATCAAGAGGTATAAGGTCACCAGAGTGATATATCTGAGGGGTACAACTTTCCTTTTAAGATTTCTATAGGAGAAAAAGACATCCACTGAGAAAAATGGAAGAGGAATACAAACCACTGTTTAAGAGGAATCCTGATGGAGGTGTCGCTGTGGGCTGGAGGTGTTGAAGATCCCTTAAAATTGAAAAGGCAGGACTTGGCTCTTTCCTTGGAGAGCTCATAGTAGGTGCTCAATTTGCACTAGCTTTTGAATGCCCTGAAAGCAATAACTTTCAGAAGGCTGGGACTAGATCTAGAATTAGCACCTCAATGCTTGGCAGTGCTTTTGACCTTCTAATATGCCTTCTTGTTTTATAGAATAACATTAACACCAATAATAATTCATTGAGAAATTATATCCAGTCCTTGCTAAACACTTCATTATCTCATTGAATCTTAAAACGACCCTAAGAGGGAAGCACCTTTACGATGCCCACTAAGGAATAAATGACACAAATCTCAGAGTGGGTCTCACTCAAGTGAGTGAGAGAGCGGGTCAAGTGAGTGAGAACTGGGATTGTAAGCAGATCTCTCTGCCTCCAGAGTTCATCCTATACAATCTAGCCCTCCAAATCGAGGTAACAGAGGTCAGAGGTTGAAAGGTCAGAGGTTGAAGGACACACAACCAGTTGCTTTGGTCAAGGGAGATCCTCTGGCTTCAGGCCACTGCATCTTCTGAACCACAGTGAGTTTTCACATGAGTATTATCCCAGGAACAGTCTACCGGCTCTGAGCACTTGACTCTCAGCTGACCTTCAACTAATCTATGCCCAGGAATAATATCGTCTCATTTTAAGGTATGTTGAGTCATGGATGAACACAAATAAAATAATGGTAACTGTCAATCTGTTGTCCCAAATGATTCTGAGCACACTTTAATTTGCAGATTCTTCATTGATTTATCTGTGCCTGAGCCTCTTCTCAAACATGGATGCTATAGGTTGATTGTCTTTTTGAAGAATAATTGGGCTGAAATTAGTTGCCCCGAGTTCTGCTCTGGTTTGATTAGATGGTCATGGGACTGAAGCTGGGTGAAAGCCCCAGAACAGGTCTTTATGGAACACTATCCCCCAAGGCCCAGAGAATGAGCCAACCCACCTCTGGGGGAAGAAAGACAATAGCAATCAACTCTGAATTCTTCAGGCTGGATCTGGAAGTAGATAGGTGTAAACATTCAGCAACCTGAACAGGGCCAGGTCTAGGATAAGGCAAGAGGAGCCTAGGGTATCGAGTTTAAGCCGGCACTTCCTCTCGGAGTCAAGCAAGTGCAGCCTTTAACAATGAATGCCCCTGATATTATGTGCTCGGGCACCTCTCTTGCCAGGGCCCAGCCCTGAATTGCCCTGATTCTATCACAAACAGGAAAGCGAAAAGGAGCCCATGTCTCCTTAGCCCGCCATTGAGTTGAGAGAAGGGAAGGGTCCCTCTACCTAGAAAGCTGGGACTCAGGGGCTGGATTAGCAACAGAAATTCTAAGGAAACTGATTTATACAAGAATGAACCAGGAAAACCCGAGACTTTCACAGGCTCACTTACGGTAAGTGAAAGTCCGGATCCAGTTACCCAACATCCTCAACAGTCCTTTTCTTTCCATCTCTCAGTTCTGCTTTCTTTGAAACTCTCCCTGGGCACAGAATAGTTGAAAGTAGACAGAGAGTCGTTTGGACCTGGGATAATACGCACACATGAAAACTAAGAGTTGCTCATTGTGGGTTCAGAGACAGCAAAGTCTGAGACCAGAGCTTCTGCAGGAAGGAGCAAAGTGATGGCTTCACTCTAAGGCCCAGGAAGCATCTCCCAAGTGAGGGCAAGATGGCAGCTAGTAGCTCCAGGTCTACTTCTGGCTAACCCCAGTGGGGGAAAAAAAGAGCTTCTCCCTCCCGGTAGTTGCAGCAATAACTTCCATTAGCCCAGCTCCAGACCCAGGCCCATCACCAAACTAGTCACTGTCGCCAGGGGGCTGCCCTGCTCTGAGTGGCTAGCTCTAGCCATGGCTGATCCCTGTGGACCCCAGACATTCAACCTCTTTTGAAACCACAGACTTTGTAAAAAATATGTGGATCCCCGAAAGGAGAATTTGGGTACCCTCTTGGAGGGGGGATGGATGCTGGGCAGGCAAACTTCAGAGTGATCAATCAAGAGTTGGAGACCACTCTAAAACCCTGGCTATGCCCACATCTTCTCTGGGGGCCCATAGCACCTACTGCCCAAATCTGCATAATTTGTGAGCATCTTCTGGAAGCTTTCCTCGGACATGAAATGCTTCTTGCTCATCTTGGGCCACCTAACCCTCTCCCCTCAGGGACTGGCCAATAACCTGTGCATTATAGTCACTCAGTAAGAATTTGCTGACGTTATGAAAGAATGAATGAGGAACAGTGCATGGGGCTGGGCCCCAAACTTTTATTAACTGTGAGGTTAAAAGCTATCGAGGGTCAGAGGCACCACAAAGGGGCAGAGGGAGTGAGTCAATTAACACCTGCCTTTTTATTTCCAAATCGAATTGTTGCGTGAGGTTTGGGGATGATGTAACCACTCGGCAGTGGCATCAGGGGAGGATTTATGAGCCATGGTATGTGGAGCGAAGGTTCGAGCAAGCAGCTGGTGAGAGGCACTTAGCCTGGCTGCCCTCACTTGGAAGTCTCCCTAAAATAACTGTTGTAAGACAGGAAGGTCCCCTGGCAGTTATAAACCTGTCCCCCTATACCCAGAGTAGATCTGAATTGAGTCCCTTTTTCCTGAGCTGGTTTAGAAGGGTGTCCAGTTTAGGCATGGCTTCATGCTTGAAGGAGAAAGGAGTAGCAACGTTAGGGAGTAGATGGGGGACTCGGCCTTGGGTCCCTGGAATGGGGACATGACTTCAGCAAAGAATTCTTAGGTTGGTCTACATTTGAGTAGGAAAAGGTATTACATCAACGTAGAGGGTCTATTTGTTAATGTCTACTCATTTTCTCCTGCCTGGGATGGGCAAGTTTAGCTTCTGCTGGAAGTTTCTGGGAATGTTGCTGGTGTGACTGAACTCACGGATCACTCCATGGCCTATTGCAGGGCCTGTCAAGGAAGGACGAAGGCAGGTTTCCCCTCCAGCCCTTCCTACCAGTGCTTGGGTCCAAATGATGGATTTTCAACTGGGTCATTAAATGCTGATTAAAGTACTAGAGAAAAGAACAGAATGGGGAGGGGGGAGCCAGTTGTATATACATACATACTCCCACCCCAGGCCCCCCTTCCCTTCTCTCAAGCTGCCTCGAAGTTCATTCCAACCCTCCATTGGAAATGCTATAAAAGGCCAGGTTAATTAAGTCCTATATATTACCAGCGCAAACACTTCCAACTTTATTCCAGCGGCTCAATGAGTGAGGAGGAGGCCAGGCAAGGTCCAGGCAGCTCAGGGTAATAAAACAGAAGACTCAATTACCTTGTACATTTGCAGTTTTTATAAAATCATTTAAAGTTCTCCCAATGAAAATCACAGTGGAGAGGGATTGAAATCCTGAAATCCAGCAGGAGTTTAGGGAATCAGGGATTTAGAACAGCCATAGGTAAGAAAGTCATGTTGGCAGTCCCCCTACTTCTGGGCAGGCGGGGGTGGGGGTGGGAGCCTCCATGGGCAGCTCAAGGCAAATTACGGAGGGAAGGGAAAGGGAAGGGGACTCCTCAACCATGCCTGGGTCTGGAGTCCTATACTGGGGTTTTATATAACTTGCTCAATAGGTGATATTACCATTTACAGAAGAAGAGACTGAGGCCGCAGAATAAGCCTTTGGTACCCAACCAAAAGTGACCCAACACACAGAATCTGTTGTACCCTGCTTCCTGTGCCTCCCTTTAAGCTACCAGGCCTATTATCTGTAAGCATGGCCCACCATTAAGAGAACTGTCTCTGGAGTCCATGAGTCTGGATTCAAATCCCAGTTCTACCACTTTCCAGCTGTGTGCACTTGGGCAAATTACTTAACCTCTGTGAGCCTTAGTAAATAGTCTCCTCATCTGTAAAAACAATTTTAGCAACTTCCTCACAGCATTGTTAAGAGGATTCAAAGGGACTGTGTATAAAATGCTCAGTCCAGAGTCTAGAATCTGATACATATTAGTTATTATTGTGCTTACAACACTCTGCCCTTGTCATGACCAGCTCATTACATTTTCCAGGGTGATACCTAGTGAACCAGCCACAGTAGCCATACTCGTGAGCTAAGGAAAAGGAACTCTCCCGCCTCCTCCCTCTGCACTGTAGCGACCCAATTCACAAATGGATTCTCCTACTTCTGAGTCTCACCAAAGGGCAAGAACCTGTTTGCTATTGAAGAACCCTGTTTTTTCCCATGGTTACAACACACATAAGAGCTACATAATAAGTAAAAACTTTTTTTCTTCAGTAAATAGAAATGATTCCATGTGCCTGCTTTTTCAGAAATGAGAGTATAAAACCTCAATTCAACAGCAGCCCCTGGCAGGAGAAATGATTTCCTGGGTTGCAACTACAGTGACTTAGAGCAATGTTTCCCAGAAGACTGGAGGGAATTAAGCCCAAAGTTCCCTCATCTTGATCAAATCTCCCAGGGCCTCAGGGGCAGGATCTGCATGGAGGTGGGGCTGAAAGCCTGTGGAGCTGGGGACCATTCTGAAAGCGGGTGCCTGGCACACGGAACCCATTTAGGTCACTGTGTGTTGATTGAATGAATAGCACTGTAGCACTGGGCACCGTTCACGTCCTCGTGTGTCGAGAACCTCCTCTGAGCTGTATTTTTCCAAAATGGCCACAGTATTTCGAGTCCCACCTGCTCTTCTAGAAAGAACCTTGACACTGTCCAATCAAAATGGGAAGCTGGGGAAGCTGGGATGCCTCAGTGGGTTAAGCACTTGCTTTGCAGCCCAGGGGACCGAAGATTGAATTCCAGTCCCAGCCTGTGTGAACCCATATGCTGAACTAGGGTGTGCATCTCATGTGGGAGGCCCCTTGTTCAGTTCTGCGCCCCCCCCCCAGTTTGGTCCCTGGCTCAAGGGGGCATGCCTCCCATGCAGGAGGCCCCCAGCCCAGCTTCTGCCCTTCACGGCCCCCGCCCACCCGTGTGGAATGAAACCAAGTAAAAAACTGATGCTGTACAACTATGGAGACTGCTCTGGGCCTCCCCCCTTCTCTCTGTCTCTCTCTGTCTCTGTCAATAAGTCTTTAAAAAAATGAACTGGAATCTACTTCTCCCTTTGCAACTGAGTAGGACTTTGTAGCTACTTCAACAAGTGAAATGTCACAGGTATGATGCTGCACAGCCCACAAAGCTAAGTGCTAAAAGTCGGTATGGTTTCAACGTGACTCTCTTGCACCAGAATCTAGTCAGCATATTCTGAGGAAGCTAAAGATCTGTGGAGAAGCCTCATGTAGATATTCTGTCTGAGAGTCCCAGCTAAGGTACCCAGCCAAAAGCCAGCACCAGCACCACCCCCAGCCCCCAGCCATCAGAACAAGACTTCAGATGATTTCAGGCCCAGGAGTTGTCAGGTTCAGCCTTCAAATCTCCCAGATGTGGCCCAGACATCGTGGGACAGAGACAAGGCATCTCTGCTGGACCCTATCTATCCATTTTATCCCAATTTTCAAACTTATTGGCATAAAGTTGTTTAACTGCCCTTTTAACCAGTCATGAAGTTCCCCTTTCTATCAAATCCTCAAAATTGTACAGTGGGGTCACTCCATGTATACTTGTCTAGGGGTCATGGAGGTGGCATTTTTGCCATCACTAGTGGAACAGGCACATTTTCCTGGACCTCCCAGGGCAGAGCAGTGAAGGCACGCTGCTGTAACATTAGCACATTACAACTGCCGCCTGAAACACCCACAAAGCTCAAGGGACAGCCAACTTCCTTCCCAGCCTAAGCCACTGCAGACAGCTCCAACGTGCCCCTGGATGAGGAAGATTTGGGGCTGACCGAGCGAGTGGTCTCCTCCAACCCACTTGGGATATGGAACTCCCTCTGTCCTCGCCAGGTCCCCAGCTGAGTGGGCTATGTGACGTGTCAGGCATCTTCTACTCTCTTCTCTGTCGCTCATTCATTTCCCTCTGAGGACAAGCCACATCCAGCAGGCTAAGGTAAGGGCGGGGACCGGAGGACGAGAGGGAAGCTTATGGGGTGGTGAGGAGTTATCTGTTTATTCCCGAGTGACCTCATGTTCTTCTGCTGAGTGAGAAAAGGACAGGAATAACTTCAACAATGGCTTCAGGAAAGAAAAAAAAAGAAGCAAACAGTGGCTTCGGTGAGGTGCCCATTCAGGATGTGTCCCAGTCTTCATCTTTCCCAATTAAGCCCCCGTCCTTCTGACAGGTTCAGAGACACTATGGAGAATGGGGTTGGCGATGGTGTCCTGAGCCCTTGTCTCCTGGGGACGCCCTGGCTTGCGGCCCCCACCCTCCATCTGCCTCCTCGGTCCATCCTTCCTGCTACCTTCCAGCCCCCTCCCCAGTAGCAGCGGCCCTGAGAGCTGCCTCCTTCCGAGGGCCTGGCAGCCTTGTCCTCCATCTGGTCGCCCAGCTGAGGTGAGAAGAGGACACAAGCAGCTGCCAGGCCTGCAGACTTAGTCAGGCATTGGCTTCTCAGCCAGCACTGGAGCCTGACACTGAGAGATGAAGCAGGACCCAGCTGGGCACAGAGTGGGTTAAAGGGACTCAGTGGAAGATAAGAATGGAGAGGCACAAGGCATGGCTGGAAAAGAGCTAGCATTGTGCATGGATAATTAAAACTGAACATCAGTAAACAATGCCTTTTCCCCTCATTAAGGACAAATCTGTATGGATAATGTGCCTATTTTCTCTTTCATTAACTTATAAATGGCCACTACTATAAAGCCATTTAGCCAGCAGTTTTGACTTGCCCGTCAGCTCTGGGTCTGAAGTGTCTTCTGCTCTCCTCCAGACAGAGGTTCCCACTTCAGCACCTAGCTCCCAGGAAGAGCAGCTCTGGGGTTCATGCACCTCTGTGATGCTTCGGACAGGCTGCCACAGCTTCCAAAGGGGACTAGAGAGAAGGTGTGAGGACAGGTCCTCGGCCACGCTGCACCAGCCCCTCCTCGCAGCTGCCTCTGATGACTCACTCTCCTCTATGTTACTCACTCTGTGCCCTGAGTGGCTTGAGGACCCTGACTCTTGGGAGCCCATGAGCACGTGACCAACTGCAAGCATACCTCAGGGTGCCCACCAGCCAGCTGAGACCGGAAATCCCTGTGGTGAGATATCAATTCTGCCTTCTTGAAACTCATATCCAATGGAGCCGAAGCAACATGTGTGAGGAACAGATCCTGGAAGAGAGTCTCACACAAAGGGGAGGTTTTCAGTAGAAGTCAGGAAGGCTCCCCAGATGTGTATCTTCATCAGTCTGGAAACTTCCCTGGAAATTGATATCACGTCTCCTTCCTCAGACCAGATGCTCGGGGATATTGACCTTGTTCCTCCCATGAGACCAGGAAATCCCCTGGAGGCAGGTCTCTTCCATCACACAGGAGACCCCCAGAGTTAGGATCACTGATCCTATTAGACTGAAAAGCTGTTCACGGGCAGGGCCTTGCCTCCCTGTCTTTCCCTGGGGAGCCTCCCAGGACTCTGGATAAAGACAGCCTCCTGGTATTGCTCCCTCCTGGAGCCTAAAGTGTACCCCAACCCTACTCCAACACCTGAGAGGGGTGGGAATGGTGCCAAAGGGGGAGGCGACACAATCTCTGTCCTCAGGAGCCCCCATAGAATTTTCTGCTTTGCAGTGACATTCATTCCTACAAAGCAACAATGAGACAAGGAAAAGGGGACTAAAGCAAACACTTACCAAGCCCAAGCACCCACTTTGTGGTGACAGGGACCGTTACATTACCGGTTCTGTTAGCCCACATAATTACTTTCAAGCCCGTAGGTGGATATTGTCCCCATTCTACAAATGAAGAACTGGACACCCAGAGAGGTGAAGCAATTCATTCAAGGTCACACAGTCAGTCAGTGTTGGAACTGGAAATTGAACAGTCTGTCTGTCTCTAAGGAACCAGCTCTTCCCACCACAGCCATCTGTCACCTCAGGTAAGTAAACAAGCCTTGTGAACAGTAGAGGCAAGATGAGAAAAGAACAGTGAGACTGGAGGATTCAGGTCTGGGGAGATGGACTGAACGGCCAGAAAGATCTCCAGAGGCCAAGGGCATCATGAGTCTTCTGATGGTGAAGCTGGGGAGCGCCCCACTTCCGACTCCCTCCCATACCTTCCTGGGGTAGGAAAACGGAGACTCCTCAGGCCTGGTAAAAGACCTTGCTCATAAAGTCAGTTATTCCTCAAAAAATGCCACCTCCTGATATTTTAACTTTAGACTGACTTTTGATGGATGCTAGTTGTTTTACTGTTGGGGCATTATTATCCCCATCATCATGATCATTAGCATGGTTAGTAATTCCAAAGAACTGAAAACAACCCAAATATCCATCCACAGGAGAATGGAGAAACAAGATGTGGTCTGTTCATATGTGGAAGGTTCTATAGCACCTCAAAGGGATGAAGCAGACCCACATGGACTTGATATGGCTAAATCTCCAAGACATGTGTTGTCGAGTGAAAGGCAGCTTTCATGTTACTACGTTTAGCGAGGTATTCCTTATGGAAAAAGAGAAACTCCCAAACAAAGCGCTTTCAGTGGCTACATATTGTACTTAAAGTTTTGTAAAATATTCACCAAACTGATCAATGTGGTTACCATTTGATTAGGAGAGCCGTCACCGGGATGAGAGGTGATCAAAGGGGACTTTGGCAGGGTGACCACCTGCCCAGGTTTAGCAGAAGGGCCTCTGTTTTCTCCACTGCTGTTGTAATGAATAAAGGTGCTGGCTTTCACTGTCAAAAGTGTTCATCTTGGGTGATAAATTATATATTACCCTACTTATCTGTAGAATTTAATTTTTTACAAAAAGAATGTATTAATTGATTGTCTGTGTCACTTCTAATAGTATATCAGGTAGCAGGTAAAGTCTTTACCCTTTTCCAGGGCCCCAGCCCCAAACCTCAGAGGTAACTATTGTTTTTTTGTTTGTTTATTTGTTTTATTTTTATTTAGTTGTTTTTATTATAAAATATATTGGGTGACATTGGTTAGTACAAATTATATAGGTTCCAGGTGTACAATTCTACATGACGTCATCTATGTGTTGCATTGTATACTTACCACCAGAGTCAATTCTCTTTCCATCACCGTATATTTGATGCCCGCTCCCTCGTCTCCCAAGCCTCTTCATCTTCTCCTACCCCCTTCCCCCTTACCCTCTGGGGACCACTAAACTATTGACTGTGTCCATGAGTTTTTATTTCTTTGTTGCTTTCAGTTTTATATTATACATATCAATGAAGTCATATGGTTCTTGGTTTTGTTTTGTTTTTTTTGTCTGGCTTATTTCACTTAGCATGATGACACTTTGGTTGTTTCCACGACTTGGCCACTGTGAACAGTGCTGCAATGAACATTGGGGTGCGGTACATGTATCTTTGCGGTTAAGGTTTTCAAGTTTTCTGGGTCTTATGACAATTCCATTCTTAATTTTTGAGGAATCTCCACACTGCCTTCCATAGTGGTTGTACCAGTTTACATTCCCACCAGCAGTGTATGAGGGTTCTTTTTTGTCCACAGCCTCTCCAGCACTTGTTATCCCTTGTCTTGTTGATTATAGCCATTCTAACAGGTGTGAGATGGTATCTCATTGTGGTTTTTATTTGCATCTCCCAATTGCTAGTGATGTTGAGCATTTTTTCATGTATCTGTTGGCCGTTTGTATGTCTTCATGAGAGAAGTGTCTGTTTAAGTCCTTTGCCCATTTTTTAATTGGATCATTTGTTTTTCTGTTGTTGAGTTATATGGGTTCTTTATATATTTTAGATATTAGCCCCTTATCATAGGGGTTGTTTGCAAATATTTTCTCCCATTTGGTTGGTTGTTTTTGCTTTGTTGATGGTTTCTTTTGCTGTGCAGAAGCTTTTTCATTTGAGCAGTAACTATTGTTAATAGTTCTAGAAGCCTTCCTGAAACTGTAAATCTATATAAAACCAGGTAACCTTAAAACACAGAGAAAGAGACATACAGAATATTGCAGTACACACTGTTCTGAAACTTGCTTTTGCCACTTACTTTTGTCTGTATCGAGATCATCAGGAAAACCTAACTACCACATAAATCCTGGGTCCCACCAACAGAGATGTAGGTTCTATGAATTGGCTTGAAGTCCAGACTGGCCTTTGTCCATGGAGCAATCATTCATTCACTTACTCAGTAAACAGTTATAGACCCTTGCTTGGAATTGGCCCTGACTAAGCCTGGAAGTCAGCAGAGAACATAGCACTGCCCCTGCCTTTCAGGGCATACATAGCCTGAGGTCTCCTTCCAGGAGGACTGGTTATCGGTGACAGTGGGTTGAACTGGCTGTGAGCCTGGGCAATGGGGTCAGACAGACCTAATCCTGGCAATTCTTCTTTGTGACTATGTGACCTTGGGAAAAGTACTTAGCCAGCCACTCTCTGCCTCAGTTACCTAGTCTGTAAAAAGGACACAGTAATATTTACATCATAGGATTGGCACTCAATAAATTGCAGCCACTAATACCAATAATAAATTAATTACTAATATAAAGAATATGTAATTAATAATAGAACTCAGGGAAGCCAGGATGGCTCAACGGGTTAAGCACTCGTTTGCAGTCCCGGGGACTGAGGATCGAATCCTGGCCCCAGCCCGTGCGGGCCCATATGCTGAACTGCGGCGTGCTTCCCATGTGGGAGGACCCAGTTCAGTTCTTGCCCCCTCCCCCCCTGGTTCAGCCCCTGGCTCAGGGGGGCGTGCCTCCCATGCAAGAGGTCCCCAGCCCAGTTCCTGCCCCGCGTGGTCCCTGCCTACCTATGTGGAATGAAGCCATGTTGAAAAGTTGATGACGTACAACTAAACCATGTCAAAAACTAATGACATACAGCTATGAAGACTGCTCTGGGCCCTCCCCCTTCTCGCGTTTCTCTCTGTCTCTGTCTCTCTCTGTCTCTGTCAAAAACAATAAAATCTTTAAAATAATAATAATAATAATAAAACTCATAGCATTTATTCTAATGTTTAAACTAAGTTCAATCATAAGGAAACAATCAGACAAATCAGAACTCAGAGATATTCTAGAAAACTTGCCTGTACTCTTCAAAGACATCAGTGTTGGGGAAGCTGGGATGGATCAGGGGGTTAAGCACTCACTTTACAGCCCTGGGCACGGAGGATCGAATCCAGGACCCAGCCTGTGTAGATCCATATGCTGAACTGGGGTGTGCTTTCCATGTGGAAGGCCCCAGTTCAGTTCTCTCCCCCGCCCCCTCATTCAGCCCCTGGCTCAAGGGGGCATGCCTCCCATGCAGGTGGCCCCCAGCACGGTTCCCGCCCTGCACGGCCCCCGCCTACCTGTGTGGAATGAAACCATATTGAAAAAACTGATGACGTACAACTATGGAGACTGCTCCGGGCCCTCCCCCCTTCTCTCTGTCTGCCTCTCCGTCTCTGACAAAAATAAAATAAAATAAATCTTTAAAAAAAAACAAAAAGAAAAAACATCAACGTCATGAAAGGCAAAAAAGTGGTGGTGTGGGGGACTGTTCTAGATTAAAGAAGACTAAAGAGACATACGACTAAATGCAAAGTATGTTCCAGGTTTGGATTATAGATTTAAAGAAACATGTCTATAAAGAACATTATTGGAATAACTGGGAAGATGTGAATATCAATTGCATATTATATAATAACATGGTAGCAATGTTAAACTTATATTTTTCCATGTATAAGACAATACTTCTGTCTAAGATTGTTAGACCAAAAATTTGAAGTCATCTTATACACAAGAGTAACCTGTGTATTAATTTCTTAATGTTGGGTTAGAAAAGTAGGGGTCATCTTATACATGGGGGCATCTTATACACAGAAAAATATGGTAAATGCCCTTGTGTTTAGAAGACATGAGCTGTTTAGGGATAAAGAGTCATGATGTCTGCAGATAACTTTGAAATGGTTCAGAAAATTGTGTGTGTACAGATGGGTGAGAAAAAAGAGTGATAGAAAGAATATGAAGCAAAATGTTAATAGTTGGTGTATCTAGGTGAGTATATGAGTATTCCTATTCTATTTTTCCCATTTATTTTGGAGATTTAAAATTTTTCAAAATAAAAAATCTGGAAAAGTGAAATCTAATTGTTATAAAAAATAATATGTAGGGTAGTAGTTCATTAGGGAAGGGGGGAGTGACTGGAAGAGACGGGCTCATGGATGGGATCTTCCAGACTTCTGGCGTCCTATTTCCATTTTTTCTTTCTTTTCTTTTTCTTTTTTCTTTTAATAAAGATTTATTCTATTGTTTGAGATAAGGAGAGAAAAGGGTGGGGGTGGGGTGCAGAGTAGTCTCCATGTTTGTACATCATTAGTTATGACATAGTTTCATTCCACACAGGTAGATGTGAAATGAACAGAACGAGGGGCATCCCGCATGGGAAGTGAGAACTTTCACTGCCATCTCAGCTGTTACCAGTAGTGCCACAGTTCAGCATATGGATGTGCACAGGACAGGGCCAGGATTTGATCTCTGGACCTGGCAGTTGTAAGGCAAGTGCTCAACCTGCTGAGCTAGTCCAGCATCCCAAATGTCCTATTTTTGAATTGGGTATGTTTACTTAGTTAGGATTCATTGAGCTGGGAACTTAAGGTTTCTCCTCTTTGGGGATGTATGTTACATGTCAGTAAATAAATTCATATAGAATATTCATAATAAAGCATCCTCCACAACATCCTTTCCTCTGATCTGGTTTTGTTAATGCAAGATGGGCCCAGAAGGGAGGGAAGGCTGGGGCTGGGCCTCGCCTGCCTGACAGAATGGCACATTTGAGAGGAGGGGCAGCAGGCCTGAGTCTGATGACAACCTTTCCCCTAAAGAGGAGGCAGGCTATTTCCAGGAGGTGGCCTGGCATGCCCCTCCCAGCCGTGCTTGATTTCTCTGCCAGCCCCTGGGGCAGGAGGTTGGCTTTGACTCCACACTTCTCAGGCCTCAATGTCCTCCTCTCTTGTCAGCCCTGTGGGCCCAGATGGATGTGAGCTTAATGAGGCATCTCATCTTGTATGAAGAGTAAGTCCAGGGGTCACATTTTCCTCTCCTTGCATTGTTTCCCCATGTGCTTTATCTGATCTGCTTCCCTGGCTGGAGACACAAACGTGGTCATGTCTCTGTGTTCTGCAGATTAATTGCTGAAGTCCTCCTCTGCCTAAATTAATAGGAATGACAAGAATGGCTATCCCTTACACAGAGCTTACTACATGCCAGATCCTATTCTAAGTACATTATACATACAGTAAGTCCCCACTTAACATCATCAATAGGTTCTTGGAACTATGGCAAACAAAGTTATAATAAAACCAATTTTACCATAGGTTAATTGATATAAACAAGAGTCAAGTTCCACACAATCTCCTCAACGTTCTAATGAGACAACATTAAACAAAATGACGCTACTCGAGGACCTGCTGTTGTATAGCTCATCTAATGCTTACAACAACTCTCTGCGGCAGGTAATACTTTGTGCCCATTTTACAGAAAGGGAATTGAAGCATAGGAAAGAAATTTGTCCAAACAAGACTGGCCTCATCATTTGCACAGCCCAGTGCAAAATGAAAATGGGGGTTGTTGTTCAAAAATTATTAAAACTTTCAAGGCAGTAAGCATGAAGCCAAGCATGGTGCATATTTAAGGTAGGCTTCTGAGAGTCTACAAAGGTCTGCCGTCCATGAAGCCAGAGCTCACGTAAGGTACACCAGCAAGTAGGAGAGCAGAAACGTCAACCTCAGCAGTCTGACCCCAGCTTCCATCCTCCTACCAACTGTGCTATACTACCTTTTGAGTGCTCAGTGTCTTCCTCCCCTCACCTTCCCTGGCCTCTTAGTGCATCATGATCTGTCCTGTCTCTACAAGCCAAGTAGAGAAAGAACTGAGCAGTCATATCGGCCTGCTGCCACAAGGGGACACTGCTGAACGTTGGTCCTACGCAGTTTGGCACTTCCATAGCCACAGCTCAGTGCTGCCCCTGCTGGTCCATTCCCTGGACACACACAGCACAGCTGGTCCCACACTTGGACTCCAGCTACAACTCTTTTATTTCACACCTTTGTGTGTAGCCATGGTTCTCACAGCATGAGCTCTGCCAGAGCATCTGGGTCAGAAGTGTCTCTGCCCTGCCACCTCATAAGTGGGTACCAACCTCCCTAATTAGCATCTAAGCCTGACATCAGCTTATTTCATCTATTTGTACTCCCTGATGGTAGGTTTCCCCCCTTCATCCTTCCTATCTTTTCCTGACAAAGGATCTCAGAGGGGCCCAACTCAGTTATTCAGAAAGGTTTTAGTAATCTTAAACCCCAAAAGGGAATGGTCAGTCAGGGCCTTGAACCCAGTGCTCCCAGCAGGTCTTCTGTCTCATATGCAGATATCCCCACCTCTGTACACTGAAACCTTCTTAGAATCACATTCCTTGTTGCAACCTTTTTCCAAAGCAATGTGGTCACCTACTTATCTCACAGTTGCATAAGTAAGAGAAGAAGCATTATTTCTTTGTCAGAGAAATCTAGTTTTGCCTTACTAGGCACTCCATTACACAGAGTTTAACATGACTGATATATCAATGTCACATTGCTATATCAGGCACTTTCTTAATGACGTAGGTGGCTAAAAAGGGTTGGAGAATGAGACTTTAAAGAATGAAGGCTTGGAGGGGACAGAGCTGGAGGTATTTGGGTACTATAACCTCACTCATGCCCACTGGCTGGTGAGGCTCAGGGATGCCTGGATTTCTCTAGGTACCATGGGCATCTCAGCAGTCAAGCTGGTACCATCTAGAATTGCCCTCTGTATTAGTTAGAAATGTAGGCAGCTATAGACTAGAATACTGATCAACAGTGGACTAAAGCAGGGGTCTCCAAACTTTTCAGCCTGAGGGCTGAAATGGACTCACTGAGTTAATGATAGTTAATGGCCTCATTAACTATCAAACAGCAGTTTGAGGGCCGACTACACACTCGAGGTCCAAATAAAAAAGAATCAAAACATAGATGTTGTTTTAAATTATTTATTTAATATTATTTTATTCAGATAAAAAGGTCTCCACAGGCCAGATGAGAGGGCCTCCGGCCCGCGGACCATAGTTTGGAGACCCCTGGACTAAAGAAATAGACATTATTTTCACCTGACAGAAATCTGGAGGTAGTATAGTTACTAGCATTGGTTTACCAGCTTGTGGCTGGCATCACTACAATTTTCTTGGTCTTTCCCCCACAGAGGAAAAGCCTTCAAGTATGCATTCAAGGCAGAAAGAAAGAAAGAAAGAAAAAAAAAATGGCTAGAAGCAGCAGCACAAGCAGTATCAAATACCTTTTATCAGGAAAGTCAAAGCCTTCCTAAGAGCCCCCAGAAGGTATCAGCTTATGCCCCATTGATCTGAACTATGTCTCATGCCTTTCCTAGCTGCAAGAGAGTCTGGGGAAATGAGCCTCTTGCTTGGGGCTAAGACATTATCACTGCAAATAAAATTAGAATGTTGAAGCAAAGAGGAAGTAGCCACACCCTTCCTCCTACAAACTTCCTAGGTGGCACAGGGCCTCAGGGCCCCGTCCCAACAAACCTGGGAACCTCCCAGAAGATCCCATGCATCCCTGGTCCCAGGCAAGAGGGGACCACCCAAGGAGCCAGGATTTCTCCTGAGCAAAAGGCCCAGCCAACATCAGCTTTCTCCAGCAATGATTAATAGGATTCTGCTAAGCTGGGGGAAGTGCAGCTAATTAGCTGTAGACTGATTAAGGACAAATCAGGCAAAGTCCCAGATGTGATAAATGTGAACTTTCCATCTTCCTCCCTCCCTGTCCTGCCACCACCAACAAAAGCCAGCCTGTGGCACCCCTTGTAGTGTACCTACACTGCCTGAAAGGCCAGCAGGTGCCCTCCAGGCCTCTGCTCACTCTGCCCAGCACCAACCAGGGCATCATGGTGGGGATGGGCAGACATACTGGGTCTTCTTTCGGGGCTTGACTTGTCTTCCACCTTTTCCCAATGCCCTTGCTCTCAACCAGGCATGGTACCCTGCCAGGGATTTCTAAAACAGTCTCTGCCCTAAAAAACCTAAGAATCTACAGCTGAGGGCTACAGAAATCCAGGAAGAGGTGAGTCCAGTATAACCTGCAGTCACTGGACAGGGCTCCATGGAGGGGCTTTGAGTGGGTTCTGTGAATGCAGCAGTGGTCCTGGGGAGAGGGGAGGATACATTCAGAGGAGGGGATGAGATGAGAGCAGAGCACAGTCCTGGGGCAGTGAGGAATCTGGAGGCAGGCCTGGATGGCAGTGAGGGAAGCGGGCAGGACAAAGATAAAGTCAAATAGGAAACAGAAGTCTAGATGTGGTGCAGCCCAGCTGTTTCCAGCCTCGGTTCCCCTACAAGTGGCATCCATGTGCATGATACCCAATGGGCCATCTGGGATGATCTCTACCTCCACCTCCAGCTGTGACACCTCACCTGTAACTCACAAGACTCCAGAAAGCTCTTGCCAGGTGAAAGCAAATTCACCCCACGGTGGCCCAGGCTGAGATTTGGTGGAAAAGCTCACTGACACATGAATCTTATGCAAGGTAAGGCTGTGAAAAAGACAAAGGATACATTTAGGCAACAGACAGCAGGAGAAATTCAGTGAGTGACTTCTCAGGTCCTCTGGTCCCACCCAGGAGACATGCTCAGGAGGTAACAAAGGTGAGCGCTGGTCCAGGGGAGGGCTTAGGAAGCCCCCCACCCCACCCCACTCCACTCCACCTGGCTTACTCTTATTCATTCCCTGAGTCTCATCTCAAGTGTCATTTCTTTGGAAAACTTGCCCCAACCCCACCTAGATCAGATTCTCTGTGTTTCCCTTCATCAAGTACATTGGTTTATATTAATGCATTTAGGTGATGGTCTTTATCATTATATTCAATAAGCAAATACTAATTGAACCACAAACTGTGCTAAGTTCTGGGGGTACTAGGAGACCGGGAGCTGCCTTCATGCAGCTTGGGGTTTAGGCCTACAAGTGAGTCCCAACTGGAACCCAGAATTGAGACTCCTCTCAACCCCAGTAGAATGACTTCAGACCACCCTCAGAAGGGCCTCCATGTGCAGTTGCTTAAGTTGTCCGTGATACAAGGGAACTGTAGTCTGGCTGGGGTGCATGGTCCATACACCTCCTTCAGAGCCTACGCCTTCATTCCTCAAGCTGCTGGGAACATTGGCTGTTAACGGCTGGCAGCTGACTCTCTCTCCAGGCATTACCCTCAGCCAGAGAGGCACATCATTCCTCAAAGCGATGCCTGACACGATGTCTGGTCATGTGAAATGACATCACGCCTGTCTCCCTCCTCGCCTCATTCCAGGCCATTTTTGAAGGATCACCCCAGCTTCAGAGCTTTCTGTGGGGCTTTGTTGCTCAGCTTCTCCCTCCACTCCCTTGCAGAGGTTGTCCTGGGAACACTCCCCAATGAGACACCTGCAAGCACATCTCCAGCCTGAGTCCTTTCCTTGGGGGACCTGAGTAAGGAGCACAGGTTGGGGCAGAAATCCACACTAGCTTGTGACTGCATCTGTCTGGAAGGAGGGACTCATTATTCTAATGTGCATGGAGATGCCCTTTATGACTTAGCTGGAGTCTGGTCCCCACCCCAGCCTGAGAGCTGAACCAGTTCTGCAAGCCAGTGCAAGAAAGGCCTTGGCTGGGGCCTGGGGAAGAAATCGAGCCTCACCTGAGTGATTGAGGAGACCCCCGAGGAGAGTATATCTGTGGTAAGAAGCGCACCAGCTCCTGCTGTCTGATTCCAGCTGATTCAGAGGCACCCAGGGCCAGTTTTTCAGCAAGACAACTGAGAAAGCCAAGGGAAATGGTTAATCTGGGATTCCCAACAATGTGGAAGGTGTCAGACCAGCCCCAAACAGCCTAACTCAGGCCCGGTGTGTGGGAACATGCCTGGGTGGGTGCAGGAGGAGGGCAGGGGAATCAGAAAGGAATTAGACTTGCACAAACTTCGTAATTGAAATCATTAATAGCAGTAAAATAAGCTGTCTATCCTACAAGTAATTTGTAGTAATGTTTGGTTACTGAGATTAATTTCCAGTAATGAAACACTAATTAAACCATTTATTGAGTAATGTATTTGCTTGGTGGTGTTTTATGGGTGTTCGCTTATAAATATTTTAATTACTTTTGCTAAGTAATTAGAATTTACTAAATAATTTCCAAACTATTTATTAATTTCTAGCAATTCTCAGCCAACCAACAAGTAATTGTTTTACTTTATATCAGTAATTAAAGTCTTTTTTTAAAACTTTGAGTGAAGAGAAAAACAGTAATAAAAACAGTCTGTTCTGTCACACAGGATTGAGTACATTAAAGCAAAAAAAGACATAAAAGTTACTCACAATCCAACATTACTCAAACACTGTTACCATTTTTTACTGTATCTTTATAAACTTTTTTTTTTTACAATATCATTTCATTAATAATTTTTTCAGATTATTTTTTATTAAATATATTGGGGTGATATCAGTTAGTAAATTTATATAGGTTTTGAGTGTACAATTCTATAACACATCACTATGTATTCCAGTGCGTTTACCACCCAGAGTCAATTTCATCACCATATATTTGACCCCCTTCACTCTCTTCTACCTCCCTTCTCCTTCCCCCCTTACTTTCTGGTAACCACTAAACTACTGTCTATGTCCATAAGTTTTTGCCTATTTGCTTGTTTTATTCATTTGTTGCATTCACTTTCATATCTCACACATGAGTGAAATTATATGGTTCTTGACTTTCTCTGTCTCACTTATTTCCCTTCGCATGATAATCTCAAGATCCATCCATGTTGCAAATGGCAGTATTTCATCTTTTCTTGTGGCCAAGTAATATTCTACTGTGTATGTACCACATACTCATTATCAAAGGATGCTCTGGTTGCTTCCATGCCTGGGCCACAATGAATAATGCTGCAATGAACATAAAGGTACATATGTCTTTATGAATAAGTGTTTTCAGATTTTTGGGGTAGATACCCAGAAGAGGGATTGCTGGCTCATATGGTAATTCTATTCTTAATTTTTTGAGGAAACTTTAT
Organism: Craseonycteris thonglongyai; assembly: GCA_004027555.1. Lineage (NCBI taxonomy): Eukaryota > Metazoa > Chordata > Mammalia > Chiroptera > Craseonycteridae > Craseonycteris > Craseonycteris thonglongyai. The sequence continues at coordinate 94,876 of PVKE010001476.1, forward strand.
ACTGTTTTCCACTGTGGCTATACCAATTTACATTCTCACTAGCAGTGTATGAGGGTTTCTTATTCCCCCAAATCTCCAACCTTTGTGATCACTTGTCTTGTTGATGAGAGCCATTCTTATAGGTGTGAAATTGTAGCTCATTGTGTTTTGGATTAGCATTTTCCTAATAGCTAGTGAAGTTGAGCATTGTTTCATGTATCTGTTGACCATCTGTATGTTTCTTTTTCTTTTAAGATTTATTTTATTGTTTTTGATAGAGACAGAGAGAGACAGAAACAGAGACAGAGAACGGGGAGGGCCTAGAGCAGTCTCCATAGTTGTACGTCATTAGTTTTCAACATGGTTTCATTCCACACCAGGAAGGTGGGGGCCATGCAGGGTGAGAACTGAACTGGGGGCCTCCTGCATGGGAAGCACACCCCAGTTCAGCATATGGGTCCACATGGGCCGGCGCCAGGATTTGATCCTCGGTCCCTGGGGCTGCAAAGCGAGCATTTAATCTGCTGAGCCATCCCGGCTTCCCTGTGTGTTTCTGGAGAAAAGTGTCTGTTCAGGTCTTTCGCCAATTTTTTAATTGGACTGTTTAGTTTTTTTGTTGTTGAGTTGTATGAGTTCTTTATATTTTTTGGATATTAGCCCTTTATCAGAGGTGTTGTTTGCAAATATCATCTCCCATTTGGTTAGCTGCCTCTTTGTTTTGTTGATGGTTTCTTACTAACTTTTCTTATGGGCATATGTGCTATGTTTTTTTCAAAACTAAGATCACATCACCAACTACATCCTTTCTTTAAAACCCAATAAAAAAAACACCAATTTTTGTATCATACTTTCTCTTCCATTCAAATGCCAAATTATTCTAAGAAAAAGAGTCTTTCTGAAATAAGACTCCTGTCTTTAGTCCCATTCCCTTTACTGCCAGGACCACTTTGAATAATTTTTTTAGTACACATGAGGAGCATCCTCCTCCATCCTCCAAACAAAAAACAAACAAAACCTCACAGTTTTCTTAGAGGAAGGAGATTTTTCAAAATATTTCTTTGAATAAAGAAAGGGAGGCAAGTTCATGGGAGGAAAGGTAAAGTGACTTAGGAGACAGCCTAGTGTAGAGACAGAATTGGAGCCATTGAATTTTCCCCAGCAGAGAACCACAGACCAGAGCCCACAGCTGGTGTTCAATTCGTGTTTGTTGTTTCTTCAAAGAATAGATCATTCCCACAGGCACATCTCTGTGATGCCATCTTGTGGTGCCACCCTGCACTCTCCTTTATTCTCTAGTTATTTCCTCCCACCCTCTAGAAAGTATCACACCTTAGGTACCTCACTAAGCCCTCAAAAGTGGTTCAAAGAGGGGATTCTGGGATGACTCAGTGGGTTGAGCACTTGTGTTGCAGCCCTGGGGTTCAAGGATCGAATCCCAGCCCCAGCCCATGTAGACCCATATGCTGAACTGGGGTGTGCCCCCAGTTCGGTTCTCACCAGGGTGAGCTCCATGCGGGAGGCCCCCAGCCCAGTTCCTGTCCTGAGCAGCCCTGTGCCCACCTGTGGAATAAAACCATGTAGGAAACCAATGACATGTAACTATGAAAACTGCTCTGGGCCTTCCCCCTTCTTTCTGTCTCTCCCTCTTAAAAAATAAAAACCCAATAAAAAAAATAAATCTTAAAAAAAAATAAAAAGTGGCTCAAAAGAGAGGAGGTGGTGAGGGCCCACAAAATTGCTCTCCACTCCCCAGAGAGGTAAAGGAAAAGAAGGAAAACCAGGCCTGGCTCCCCTTAGCATATACCCCCCCTTCCCTGTGAACCAGATTAGAACTAAATTTAATAATAACTAACATCTACTGAATCCTTACAATGTCACAGGCCCTCTGTTAAGCACTTTGTACATATTATCTCACTTACATAATACATTTATCTTTACTTAACCAATGAGAAAGTGAGACGCATAGAGTTTAACTGAGGAGCTACTAAGTGGGAGAAGACAGGATCAGAATCCAGGTTCTCTATTTCCAGAGCCCAAAGTCCTTAAGTATCATAGTCCATTGGCTCCACATAGTAAGTGATCCATAAGGGCAAGGTAAAGAGAGGAAGACAGAGAAAGGGGAAGAAGGAGAAAGGAAAAAGCTCTACATCACTGTAATGCAGGAAAAATACTGTCATTTTCCACAAGTAGAAGGTAACATTAAAATAAATACATTATAGAGGAAGCCAGGATGGCTCAGTGGGTTAGGCACTCACTTTGCAGCCCCAGGGACCAAGGATCGAATCCCAGTGCCGGCCCGTGTGGACCCATATGCTGAACTGAGGAGTGCCCCCAGTTCAGTTCTCACTGGGGCGAGACCCCAGCCCAGTTCCTGCCCTGTGCAGCCCCAAGCCCACCTGAGGAATGAAACTATGTGGAAAAACTAATGATGTGCAACTATGGAGACTGTTCTGGACCCTCTCCCTTCTCTCTGTCTGACTGTATCTCTCTCTGTCAAAAACAATAAATAAATATTTTAAATAAATAAATAAATACATCATAATTACAATTAAAAATATTTGTCTACGTGTCACCTACAGTCATTGGTTCTACCCTTGGGAAACACTGGAATATTTTATCTCTGGTGTCCCTTTCTAACATGCAATTCTAGAGTTTTCTTGGGTTAATAGGCTATTTTCTGAAGAAAAATTAAATTCCCTGGGCCTTGGTGAGGTGCATAATAAAATCCTAAGAGCAGGAGAAGCTGGGATGGCTCAGCAAGTTAAGCACTCGCTTTACAGCCCTGGGGACCAAGGATTGAATCCTGGTCCCGGCCCATGTGGACCCATATGCTGAACTGGTGTGTGCTCCCCATGTGGGAGGCCCCCAGTTCAGTTCTTGCTCCCTGGCTCGAGGTGGCATGCCTCCCATCTGGGAGGCCCCCAGCCTGGTTCCCATCCCATGCGGCCCCCGCTCACCTGTGTGGAACAAAACCAGATGACGTTTTCTACAACTATGGAGACTGCTCTGGGCCCTCCCTCTTCTCTCTGTCTCTCTCTGTCTCTATCTCTTTCAAAAACAATAAAAAATAAATCTTTAAATAATAAATCCTAAGAGCAGATGCTGGGTCCTTTTTTGTTGTTGTTGTTAAATTTAATGGTCCTTATTTATCTCTATATTCTCCATAAGCATTTACTACAATGATCCAGGGTGCATTTTGCATTTATGGAAGATAGATTATGAATTCCTTTCCTCTCTCTAGGTCTTAGTATCCCCATCAAGGGGGGGGAAAAAAAAAAGGAGGGCTGGACAAGCTGATCCCTATGGGTGTTTTTCACTCAGCAAATCATTGGTCCATTGGGTCTAAGAAGTGGTTTCTTTCTGACCAGTTGTCTGGCTCTCTGTTCCATCAGTCCTTTGGCAAACAGAACTCTAAAGATAGCTCTCCAAGATTTCCATCCCCTGGTTGTTCAATCAAACACTAACCTAGGTGCTGATGTGAAGGGATTTTGCAGATGTAATTAAAGACTGGAATCAGTTGACTTTACAGAGGTAATCTTGGTAGGCTTAACCCAACCAGGTGAGTATTCTCCAGCTGGGTGCAAAACAAGAGGTAAGAGAAATTCAAAGTGTGAGAGGAATTTAACCTAAGGGAGGTTCATCTGTTGGTGAGATGGAAGGGTTCACATGAAAGGACCAGACAATGGCCTCTAGGAGCCAAGAGCGACTCCCAGTCAATAACTGGCAAGAAGAAGGGAACCTTATTCCTACCACTGCCAGAAACTGAAATGGCCAACAACCTGAATGAACTTGACAATGGATTCATCCCCAGAAGCTGCAATAAGATCTCAGCCTGGCCAATATCTTCACTGACCTTGTGAAATCTGAGCAGAAAACCCAGTCAAGCCACTTGGACTTAATGACTTACAGAGCCATGAGATAATAAATGGGTGATATTCTAAGTTGCTACAGCTGTGACTTGTTATATAGCAATAGAAAATTAATGCAATTCCCTACCTTATCTCTGTCAGCCCATGCTCTCGCTATTATTTTGGAAGGAGGAAGAATCACTTTGGGATTTTTGAGTTGAGGCTTCTTTCTGCCAATTTCATGCAAGTCTAACAAGTAAATATTAAATACTGAATTCCTATTTTGTTCCCAGGTCCTCTATTGCAGGGGTGGCCAACTTTTCTGTATATAAGATCTACTTTTTATCTTAAAAGTGTGTCGCGATCGACTTGTTGTCATAGGCATAGTCTAAGGGGGGAGAAGGGGTGTGAAATGCATACTATGTTTATACACTGTGTCTCACTATAAGGTGCATTCCAGCGAGGTATGGGTAGATAAGTAAAATATATGTTCAAAACTATTTTTTATTTTTTAAATCACTTATTAAGTTTTCGAGATATAGGCTCATGAGGAAAATAAATTTCCAGACCCAACTTTTGATAGCAGCATTCCGTACATGCGGTACCTAAAAAATTCGATTTTCCGACACTTTTTCAAGATAGATTTTTACTAAC